>JBAJMU010000003.1:15946695-15987977 GCA_037952995.1 Hyposoter didymator
TCTCTCTCTCTCTCTCTTAATTTTCATGTCTCTCTGCTTCCCTCTCTCTTTTCTCTTTCTCGCGATTACGCGATGTACATAATTGATCCTCACGGTCTTTTATCGCGGCAACGTTGCTGCCAATTTTCCTCAACAATATTACTCTCTCCTCTCGGTTTTTGCTCGGTCTCTACTTTTATACTTGCTTTTCTTTTTCGAGCTCTTATTCGTATTTCCTCCACGAGAACGAATTGAAATTCTCGCGATCGAGTTCAACCCGGGGAATCGTTGCTTAATAAAATGAGAGATTTTTATTTTTATTTAACGAAGTTAAGGAAAAATCTCAATTATGTTTGCAAGAAAAACAGGGAGAAAAACAATTGATGCTAAATAAACGGCACGATGTTCAGAGAAACTTGGAAAATTTGTCAAGTTATGCTCGTATTTTGAGATAAAAAGTTACACAACGAGAACATTCCTCGTTACGTTGTTTTTACATTTTTCGATACTTTTTCTTCGATCTCGAGCTTTTTGTCTCTATTAATTATGAAATGCAACTTTACCACGCACCGGTATTTTCGTTTCCCGAAAAAAGGATAAGCACGGTCAACAATGAATTTCTGTCGTCACGTTCGAAAAACATTTTATTCTGAGAAAGGATCGAGACAATAATTTGTTTATCCGGAGGCGAAGGTTGAAGATAAAGTGAGCGAGTGTCAACAAATGTTTTAAATTTTGAGGAGAAAGTGTTTTTCGTTCCGTTCGAGCGATGCAAAATCTGTCGTGAGGTTCGAGAGCGAAAAAGTTGGTCGTCGCGTTCCAGAGTTGATTGGATTGATGAAAAAAAAAGTGGTTCACATGTTTCAATTCGTATAGAGGAAAAGAAAGAGAAACGAAGAAAAAGGAACAAAATTAATAAAACGTATGAGAAGGATATTTAGCCGAAAGTAGTTTTTGTTTACATGCGAGAAGCGAGAGTTCTTTGACTCCCGAAGGATGGAAAGACTCGGAGGAGAAGGGAGGGGAAAGTCGATACGTATGGGAGGATAAAAAAAGAAAAGAAAGGTTGGTTCGCCGGATGCCCTTGGGCAGGAAGGCGCCACGCCTCGAGCGTATACGAACACACGGTTTCCCGACACAACGAACGGTTGTCAAACTCACCGATGACAACAGTATTGGCAGCGACCTCTTTGGCCGCTGCGGCTGCCGCCGCGGCGGGTCCGTGCGCGAGAAAATCGCTCAGAGATAACGACGAAGCGATTAGTTGTCGTTTTTCTTCGAAATTCAAATAATCCAAACTCGTACTTCTCTGCGGAGCAGCCACAATCGTGACGCTCTTTCCTTGTGAATTATTTTGCGTCTGTTGTTGTTGTTGTTGTTGTTGTTGCTGCTGTTGTTCGTGTTTAGCATCGTCAACGGACTTTTCGTTATTGGACTCGTCAAGTCCGGTGGTGGGCACGAGATAAACACCACCACTCACGCGAATCGACATCGCCGAACCCTTCCTCCGACCCAGCAGATCGATCCTGATCAATCGACGCTCCAGCGTTGTTGTCGATCCCGATCTTTTTAATCTTATCTGCGATTCGTAGACATTTTGCCTTGGTTATTTCTTCAGAATTCGTAGATACGCGCGTTAAACTGGTTTTATTATAGAAGCGTTAAAAATGAAGTTTCGCGGGAATTTCGAGCGCATCGTCTCGAGGAGAATGAGCGCATGTGAAACCCGCGCGTATTTGACCCCGATCGTCAAGATCGCGAACCGTGCCACGAGGAGGATCGTTTTTCGTGACAAGAAAAATTAACAGCAACTACGAGTCTTTTCACTCCTCCACACCTCGTCCTCAAATATTTTCTCTCCCTTCTTGACGTTTTGTGAAAACATTGTTTTTATTTTAATATTTATTGAGAGTTTTCGTTACGAAAAATTGAATGATGAGATAATGGCGAAAGAAATTGTTGATGATTCACAGCCGGCAATGAGGAAGCTCGAAGGTATTTACGTTCGTGAGTCAGGAGCCGAAGAAAAACTCATTAGGCGTAAAGGCACGTGTTTTATTTATTTATTTATTCATTTTTTGTTGCTTCATGTTGATCCGTTAGCGTGTGTAATAGCGAAGGAATTTAGCGTGATGCATCAATGACATCCGTGGATTCGAGCTACGCGCAGCCCCCGGCTTGTACACTCGTTTTTTCGAATGTTGAGTTACGAGTGGCGGCGCCTACGGTCTGTGCTTTACGACGTTTTCACCGAGGATCCTATTCGCGTTTGCGGCCAAGGTTGGCTAGACCGCTCCTCCTCGATACACCCTGTTATTATTGAGGACATTCGGAGACACCTGTTTCAGCGGTATGCTCGACTGAGCGCATATTTCTCCGCATTTCCGATATTACCAAAATTTGCTTCTTTTATTATTATTATTATTATTATTATTATTAACTTATTTATTTATTATTTATTCAATGGAGCCACACGACGCTTGGTCCCTTTCGATCATGAGATGCGCGCAAACTTTCTCGTCATAACTGCGCTTACTAGCTTGCACGGAAGATACACAAGCACAGAGACACACACGCACAAATGCACGCACAAGCACGCTGCTGAGGATAGAAGAATGTGCCTGTACGTAGGCGAAACTCACACTCGCCCGAACCTCACTGGAAACATTCACTACGAGAAAAGCTACGAATCACAAGGCAGCGATTTTGCGCTTGTACACTACGACACACAAGACTCTTTTATCCTTTTTTTATTTATTCGTTTTTCCCACTCGTGTTTTCACCGACGCGTGTACCGCTATCGGGAGCGCGGATTTTATTTCAGTGTAAAAGAAATGTACACTCGCGAGTGTACACGAGAGACGCGAGAAACACGAGCTCCACCGAAAGTCTGGCTGGACGGAATATCAATGACGGATATATTTATTTTCTCAATGGAATTACTTGTAAAGGAGAAATGTGGTTAATTAATGGACAAAAAAAAGGCGGAGCTATCAGGGACGAGATGTAACACGCACCGAGCGACGAGCGAGGCTCGCGAGCACTGAGGGGCAGCCATGCGACTCGAGCGCACCAAGCGGCCATCGCCCCAACCTTCCGAAGCGCCCGTCTCGTCGAAACCTCGAAACAACCACGCTACAAGCCGCCCACATTTACCACTCGATCGCTGCTGTACCAAAGTTGAGCCTCAAATACCAGCTGACGGACCGACAATGCTATACGCATGGAGACTATACGGAAGGAGTACAAGCTCGATCCTCTGGCGTGGCCCCAAAAATGTCCGGAAAAGTTAGTTCCTCCAAGTAGCGCTGCTGTTTTTAGGGACCTCTCGGGCATGCGCATAACGTATACGCATCACGCGCCAATAACTGACAGCTGATGAGAGTCGTTTTCTTAACCTATGTAAATAATTTAATAAATTTGATTTACTTCGAAATTGAAGCGTTTTGTTACCTTAGGAGGTTCGGGATATTATTAATGAACACAAAGTTTATCACACGGATTCACTATTTTGCCACTGTTTGTATACACCACGGGGTTTTAATATTTTGACATGTGTGAAAACCCTTTAATTGCCGCCATGACGGTCAGTTTCATCACGAAGCACCAGTAATATCACTATATATTGACGTTCCTAACGACAATGCGACGCCTGTCGGCCGTACTTGGAACCTCCGTTTTCGGTCAGATTTGGGACGCCATCAAAGCTAGCACGGTATAGGGAGCTTGGACTCCTTCTGTATAGTCTCCATGGCTATACGCTCCGTAGCTTCCATAACCTCCTCCAAATATTCACATCGTATATTTAACCTGCCAGAATTCCCTCAACGACAGTTTCCACTCAATTCAACGGATTACCACAAATTCTAACGAATCGCTCCGTTGCCATAGAAATTCTTAATCCATTTATTCGTTGCCGCGGCACTTGAACCGATTTTTATTCCGAGCTTTTTACTAGCCATATTTTTCTCAGAGTGTCTTCGCAGTAATATTTGTCGACCTTTGCGCACATAAATCCGACAGTCGAATCGGAATTTATCTTTTCGTCTGCTTCTCGACTACTCAATCGTAATTCGAGGGACGAAATCCAAGCTGATTTCAATGAACGTTTCACACAGCAAGAAACAAAGCCTATATGACGCACGATAGGATTTAGACTTTATAGCATTCCGACGTACTGTTCCAATTGCAAAAAATAGCCATTACCATTGAGAACGGATCTCCACGTTTTCTCATGGAAGAAAAATCAGAGCTCCGGACGTATTTTCAATATAGTTTTTCTATCGGAGGAAATATTCGTGAGGGATTTAAGACTGAGGCATATGAGTGGCGCTCGAGTTGTTGGACGAATGTAAAGTTTATTTGGCGCGATGCACACGTACCGTTTGATAGAGGACGACATCGCCGTATTCGATTGAGTAGCATCCTCGCGATTTTTTTAGCGAGTCTGTAAACTTGTTTGAGCGGCAATATATAGTAAAATAGAAAGAACGGTCGAAAGTGCCAGATTCGTTGCGGACACTCGGCGCGATTCGATAGTCCGTGTTGAGGTTTGTTTTCATTCGGGTATTGTACTAGTGGCTCTTTTGCCTGGCTTCCAACGATGACGACGACGACGTCAATCGCTGCTCGGATGCGTCAGCCAGCCGGACCCAACAACATATGCATTTATTTTTTTTCTCTTATTTTCCCATCTCTCTCTCTCTCTCTCGCGAGCTCCCCCCCACTTTTCTCACTCCCTCTCTCCGTCTCTGTTTTTCTTTCGCATCGAGCAGCACAACACGGCGTCGAACGCTCGATCGCCTTTCAAAAGCTCTCTTTGACGCCTCGCGCGAGAGCTCACGTTCTTCCATGAACGCGTGCGTTCGATAAAAGCGCGCGCGCGATGGAGCGGAGGAAAATTCCTCAGCGCAACGAGTCAAGGTTAGAGTGATCGTGCCGCGATGAGAAAATATATTTTTCAATAACGATCTGCTCTCGCGACTCGGGTGTTTGTCGCGATTAACAATTAGCGGCTGCCACACAAATGCATTAGCAACTATTAGCCCCGCACGAGGAATAAACGGACGTGAAAACTTGGCGCGACCATGCGAGAATAATAGAGAGCAACGGGAGAACTTCCGGTTCGACAACATTTCTCTCCGTACCTCCAAATAATGATCGATAAGCCGTAAAATTTTTATTTTTGAGCCAATCGTGTTCACGAATTTATTAGGCTAAAAAAAATAAGAAACTCGATCCTCGCAATATTGAAAACGTAGGAATTTCAATTAGAAACACGACGCCGTAGTGCTAAGAGCTCGAATCAATGTTGATCGAGTTTCCTCATCTCCCTCTTCGCGCGACTATGCAACGTACTAAATCGCTCAGCGAAGCAGATCGCATATAAGTACAAGGGCGAATGATGCGTTGAGGTCCAGTCGATCCTGTACGAAGATCGAATCTACCACGCGGAGGTATAAAGCGAAATAAAAATGAGAAATTTTGCAAGGCAGCACGCTCAAATGTTCACGATCGTCGTTACGATCTTTGGGACTGTCAACGCTCGGGTTCTTCCGGATTTTAACACAGGTTCGTATTTAACAAATTCATTTTATTCATAATTACGAAAGAAAGTGCTTGCGATGAAAATATTCACGTGCGTGACGATACGAGCAGATCGAGACCTCGAGGCCTGGCACCAATTTGGGCTGCAAAGTTTCTACGGGCCCTGGGGAGTCGTCGACCGAAAACCAAACGGCGATTTAGTGAGTTACGCGGACTACGGATCGCCGATCCCATCGGATTTTCAAGCGATATCCACGAGCGAGAACGATGTTTCGTCCGAAGGAAAACCCGATTCCTATCCTCTCGAAATATTGGCCGATCCATCGATCGCACTCGATCTTCCGGGCGTCGATTCACAGCGCAACGTGAGCGACGAGGCTGCTGACCGATCGATCGAAAGCCCGAGCCGCGATCAACCGTGGGGGCGAAGCCAGCGAGATACTTTGGAGCTGATAGGAATCGTCGGCGTTATCGAGAACGTCGAGAATGTTTCTAGCAGCGAGGAAAGTGCCAGCGAAAAGTCTGAAAAATCAAACGTTGCCGATTCGTCGACCAATCCCAACAGATGACTCATGCCCAATGTCAAAAAGTTCAAACGAACCTGTAAAAATTGAACGTTCAATAAACGAGATTGCGCTCTCATGCTCAAATTTACGAATAATTGGCAATTTTTATCTCACGAAAAATGTCAAGATCCCGGATCGTCCCTTTCGATATCCTTCAATTTTTCCGGCCAGGCTCCCGGGCCCAAAAACTGTTCAAGCATCCATACGCATCGTAAAATTCATCGGTAATCATCGTAACTACAGAATGCCCAATGAAGCTCAATAGCAAAGAACCCAACCTGTTCAAACATCAGATAGCAAAAGAGAGCGAGAGAGAGAGAGAGAGAGAGAGCGAGATAACGGTTCTGTGTGGCGTGAAAGAAAATAATAAAAAAAAACTATTGCTGTACGGGGCAATCGGCTTATCACTGGCGTTACCGAGAGAGAGAGAGAGACTCAGGCAGGAGATACGACACAGTTCGACTTTAACAAAGAAATAGCGCGATTCAGTGTCTACGAAGAATTTCAAGAAAACGCGCGATCGAGAAGCCCGTAATGTTGAAATTCCGTCGACTAATTCCCGGCACTAGGCTAGCGAGGAATTTTTTTATTCAATCGAATGGAAAGTCGATGGTGATTTATGGTTCGTTGATAGGAATATTGTTCTTGACGTTTCTCTCACTGGTGAGTTCTCCAAATTTAATTCAAACACCCAAAGTCTCTATCCTGAGATTCAATGACTTTTTGGAACTTTCAGAGAGTTTCGAATCTCTCGAAACTGAAAGATCTCACCGAGGTGAAATTCCAAGAGCTCAATTTCGAATTGAGCAGACTACCGATCGTGGGGGAATCAAAAGATTGTTGGAAGTCTCCGCGAGTCGAAAATGCAGTGATACTCTCGGCATATTTGGAGAGTCGGCCGGAGGTTGTTCTCGAAGAGGATTCGAAATTACAGCGAGGCAATCACGCTTGGGCAATGGTATCGGTTGTACGATAAAAACACATGCGATTCGTGACAAGTCTGAGTTTTTAAACGATATTGTTTTCAGATAAGGATTATTGGGATAATACCAACGAGATTGAAAAAGCGTAGATTGTTCTGCTACTACAGATACAGATACAAGGAGGGTAAGGAAGGCGAAGATTTAATCTTGGAGGATAAATCGATCGGTACGCGTTTGGCCGCTTACCAGGAAAATTTTGGAATGGCGAATTGCGCGGCACACATTCTGTGCGAATTACCAGGACGTCTGGAGGATCCGAACGCTCGGATTCTGTTGCCTTACGAGGTGACGGTTTCCTTGGAAGCTGTGGAGGGTTTGAGCGATTTGAAAGATGAAGAATTCGTGGTGGTACGTTATCCGAAGAACGGTTGGAAAAATGTGAGCGAAGATGGTGTAGCCGTTTGCGTTCAACCGCTGCATCACCGATTCGATCAAGACCTCGATCTCGTAGCTTTCGTTGAATTCTATCGCATGATGGGGGTCAGTCGATTCACCTTTTACAGGGACTTGGTGAGCTCCCGGGTGAGCAAGCTTCTGGATCATTACGCTCGCGAGGGTGTAGTCACGATTATCGAATGGAAATTGCCCGATTTCTATGTTTACGAAAGGAATCTTCGGGTCGATGGAATTTTCGCAGCCCTCAACGATTGCCTTTACAGGAGCACGTTCCACGCTGATATTCGGTACGTAGCGGGAGTCGACGTGGACGAGTATATCGTGCCAAAGCAGCACGACAATTACCAAGGAATGATGGAGCATTTGAATCCCTCTGGGAACAGCGACGAAAACGGTGCGTGGATTTTTCGGAACGTGTTTTTCTATCTGATGCACCAAGACGACGCGATCACTCTGGCTCCAGGTAAGCTCTTTCAATTTAGTTACAAAGTCACGTTCTAATTCTCTACGGATTATATTTGACATGCGCAGATCTACCGAGGCTGAAGCTCCACGTGAAAACGTGGCGCTGGAAGGAAACGAATCCTGCATGGGATCGCAGCAAATTCATCGTCCAAGGACGTGACGTAATAGACTTGGGAAATCATCGTGTGTGGGAAACGAAAAGAAGGTGGTCGATATTCGGTGCACGTGAGTATTCGGATCTCTAATCGAATAGCCATGCAATCGATCTTATTCACGAACTTTACTGCCAATTGGCGAAATTATTGTCAGGCTATCGGGAAGTGGTGGTCGATCCTGGAATAGCTGCATCTCATCACTACAGAGTGTGCGAAACACAGGTCGAAACCTGTTGGCAAAGAGCAACGGAAATGGACACAAGTGCGCACCGATTTACTGCTCGACTGGCCCAAAGAGTCGCCGATGTTTTGGCCACCGTTTTCCCTCCCTCGGGAAAAGACGAAAACTTATCGAACGGGATACATCGTTAGCTTACCTTGACGATAGATGGGGAACTCGCCGTCGCTGTGACTGTGCCTCAACATTCTCGCGGAGTAGAAACGTCGCCACGAGCCTCGTTTCCGGTCCCTTGTAGAGTTTCCGGCAACGAGGATCGCCTCGTCTCTCGCGAGGCTCAATAGACTCGCCACTTCCTCGAATCTCAGCTCGGCCACTTTATAGTTAATATCCACTTTTGTACCTTGTGCCAAGAGAATGCTTTACTTTATATTTCCTTCGATATCTTCGTAAATATACTCTCGAGGCTCTATTTGTCTCGTTGGTTCACCCTCTGCCTAGACCTTGGACCTGAGCACTGCAGGTTATTGCGAAATCTTAAAATTCCAAAGTGTGGCAACGCTTGATTGGAGAATTCTCTTGATTGGTACGAGGTGCGACGAATGATCGAGTCGCTAAGCAGCACGAGGCGATAAATCGCACGAGCTCTTCTCAATTTGCTCTTTACCGGTTTTCATCGGCAATCGTTGACAGTGGCGAACATGAGGAGCTCCGTGGACGGAGGAATATCGAAATTTTGGCAAGTTGTTTAATCACTTTTTGAGATAAATGTAGAGACTAGTTTCGAGATTAAATAAACAGGCGTCGTCGAGAAACGAGAACGCGAGAGGACGGCAATCGTCCGGGACGGCTTCGAAGCGAACACTGCTACGATGATAGTTGACGCGGAGCCCGAGAGAGAGAGAGAGAGAGAGAGCCAGGGAGAGAGAGAAAGTGCGAGGTTGCGGTACAAGAGCAAACGGCGCAAGCTTGGCCGAAAAGCGAACTGTGGAACCACATCCTATTTCGTCTCGACTACACCCACGACCTATCCTCCGGAAAAACCTATTGGGAGAGAAGCCTCGCCGTAGTGCTTCTTCATACCTGCGCGAAGAACAAAAACTAGAATTCCTCCTCTACGACTATCTCTCATGAGCCATGACACGAGGTATTCTCGATAAGCAAAGCTTCTCTCTGTTCCCAACGACTCTCTCGCTTCGCTGGACCAACCGAGAGCGAGAGAGAGAGAGAGAGAGAACGAAAGGACAAGGACGAGTTAGCGAGTGTGGCGCGTGACTCGGCTAGGGGGTCAAGGCCGAATCGCGAGATGGTTCTCTCCGCTAAGGGTACGAACAACACCCCAGGATGAAGGGAAAGCCACGATCGATGAAAAAACTAACCATTACATAGCCGGCGGTCGCTAATACCGATTCCCTCTTTTTCCATCAATAGCAGCATTTTGTTCTAGTCGACGGTCTATACGTACTGTCGGTCGATTTTCAGCTTCAGGCATTCGTCCTACGATCCCTCAATTATTCCTATTTAAATATTATATTTCCTATGTAAGCTTCGCTCTGACCAACGTCGGACCTAATGAAGGTTGATTGATCGCTCAAACGTCGGATCCACTCGTGCGAATATCCGGCGCCGAGCTGTCGGCAAATTCCTCGCTCCATATATTTTCGAGCAGAAAAGAAAGCATTTGAATGAATCACCTCGAGATCTTTTGAATCGTTGGGAAAATTCAAGCTCATTGAACAATCAAGAAATCTATTTGAACATCGTTCAATCTACGCAACTCTTTTTTATGGCATGCCATTCATCGAAACTTCTCCGGTTCGTTTTGCGACTCGCCGAACAACGTCGAGGCTCTGCAATCGACCGAAAAGTCATGGAATTTCTACGTCCGCCACCAGCAATCATTTTGGTGGAGAAAATAAGATCCAACGATCGATCGAAAGTGAAAGAAAATGTTCTCGTCCGCGGAGAATCCGCCGAGAGCCTCTCAATGTCAACGGAGAACATGATTATTTGCTTAATCGATTTATTCGTAACTCGGATTTACTGAAAATGAAAATAAAAATAATGAAAAATGAAAAAATTGATAAAAATGTAGATGAAAAAATGGAAATATTATCTTCGTAGCGTCGCACAGAGATCTCGAAATTGCCGAGAGCATTGAGCCATCCGGCGTAAATCGGAAGCTTTGAGTATCCTGAGAATATTTATTTTCAGCTCGGTCGGTAATCCGGATAGACTGGCGTTCGTGATTCCTGCGTTCGTTAAAATCTCTCCCTTCATTGGTGTCGCCAGGTTATCCTTGAATCTGTTATCAAAACATGGCCGGGATTTAAAAACAAAATGTCGTGCGATTGCGTAGACGCGATGAAATAAAAGCCCCGCGGAATCATTACCTGTGCGAAAATTCTCGAAGATTCATAAACCGTCCGGTCAAGTCGCTCGAGTACGGATTAATGTACTTGAAGCTCGAAAATGCGAGGTTCCTCGTTCTCGTTACGACGTCATCGCTATTTCCGCAACGCGAAGGGCATAAATTAATAACGAGAACGTCGCCGATCGGCACCGCCACGAGTTTGCAGTCCAAACAGTCGTTGCCACTCTCGTGCTTGAACTTCAGCTGATAACTTCTATTTTCACCGGGATCGCATCTCGACTCGGCTGGCTTTAACCTTTCATCGATATTCTCTTTCTCCTCTCTGTACCATCGAAATACCTTATATCGGTACGTAAACGTAATACGTCTCGTTAAATTATACAATAAAAACGAAAAAAAAAAATGGTCACAAAGTTGTCGTAACACGAGCCTGCGGGCTCGCAATACGACAACTTTGTGGTTTTTTTCTGCGGCGTGTGCAAGTTGTCAACATCGGAAATAAAATTCGAATGCATCGTTTTTTCGCCGGTTGTGTCGAAATATTTGACAGAAGCCTGAACGATATTTCTCGAAATGTTATCGCATTTGATTTTATATTTTGTTCAAATTCATTGCACGTTCGAAAAAACAATTTCATATTATAATGTGTACCTCGAATATTGTACCGGTTCGTTTACGCGAAAGCCCATTTCCCCCATAACGAGGATCGACAGAGCAACGAGATGATCGTGATGATTCGCATTTTTTTTAAGTTCCGTTGCAGCTTTTTCCAACGCTGGGACAAGTTGGAAAGGCGTGGAATCTTCGAGCAGAAGGCCTTTCATAATGATATTACGACGTTTTATTTCGAGGATTCGGCACAAAATACACACTGTCGCACTGTTCAGCAGTCAGATGTAAACAACAAGGGAAAAAAGTTCCCCACGCGGTTTATGGGGTAATAAATGTAAACTGCGACAGTGCGACGCTGGCGGCGGCGGTTGCATTTATACGAAGAACGTTGTGCTTATCAGCGCATGGTAAGACGCGAAGGTGCGGCCACCGTGCGGCGAAACAAACAACTGCAGTAAGATCGTTCCTCGCTGATGAAGATTCCTTCGTTTTATGAATTCACAGAGGGGAAAAAAGTTGAAAAACGTAGCAACAAATAAAGTATCGACGTTGCTTCCGGTCGTTTAGGAAGAGAAATCTGCTTTGAATAGAAAAAAGACTATCGAAACGTATTCGAGCAGCGGTTTATGCGCAAGGAGGTCGAAGATATACGCGGAAAGGGCTGCAAGGGGACGTATCCATCGTGTCGTTTTGTATATATATAAAGCCGACAGCACACTTGTTGCTCACGGGGGAACGATTCGCATGGCGCCCATTCGGGGCGCCATATACGTGCAAGACTGCGTTACTTTTGGCCCTGGCGGACACTGTGTATAGGAGGTATAGGATTGTAATAGACAGCAGGTGTTGAGGTCCTCGTGACAGGACAGTAGTAGACTTTCTTACGTACCGTTCGAGTCCGGGAGGTTCGAGTCGGAAGCGGAGGATGGTTCACGGTGCGAAGGATTTAGTTCGAGGTTGGAGAACGAGATGCGACCGCGGTTGGACACTGCACTGTTCGCGACAACGACCGACGGGACCACCGGGGCATCCACCGATTCGGCCATCTTCGAGTTAACTCGCTGCGTTAACCCGTTCTTCGGCATCCTACGGCTTTGCATCGCCTTCTCTTTCTCTCTCTCTCTCTCTCTCCCTCTCTCTTTGTCTCTCTCGCTCACGCTGCTGTGTACCTTACACACCTCCGTCGCATTCGAATCGCGGGCAGCATCCGCCAGCGGCATTTCGAAACTCGAATTTGCAACTCTCTCTCTTTCTCCCCGCCTCTTGTGCGATCGCGGCAGGGACGTTCGCCAGATCGAGTACGCGAGAACAACCAGAGATGGCGCTACTCTAACTCTCTTGCAGTTTATTCGTTTTTTTACCGACTGACGAACAGAGTAATCGCGATCCACTTCATAGCGACGCTCAAGTATATAAAAATCGTAACTCGATGCTTCTCATACCCACGGGACCAAACACCGTTTTCCGTCATCCTAACTTTTCATCCAATAAAAACATAGGGAACGCGAGTCGCGCGCGTTTATTTCTGATATTTATTCCCGTGAGAACGAACGTGAATTTGTGCGAACCGGGATTCTCAAGGGTTCGAAAGTTGAAAGAAAGAAAAAACATCGAAAAGTATGGAACTCTTTTTCAGGTAAGGATTTTTATGTATTTTAATTGTTTCAGTGAGGCAAAGAACATGGAAAATCATTATACACGAGTCATAAGGTAGTTGTGAGAAGATTAGCAGCGGGTAGAGTGACGCTGGCATGTCCGGAGAGCGGGTATGGCAAAGCTGCGGCTCCTTTGACAATTTTGCGAGTTCGACAACAATACCATTCAACGCTTTTGAGACTTTTCATGTACAGGGTAGTGAAACCCCCAATGACAAGTATTTGATCACCGATTGAGCCGAGAGCTTGTCCGTGTCTCGGTATATCGATTTCGCCGTGTCGTCTCCAGACGAAAGTTTTACAATCCCAAACGTCGACGCTGCCGATACTTTCGGCTATTCCAACCGCGGCATCGCGTCCGCTCGTTCTGGCTGCGCCGCCGATCACGTAAAGCGAGTCTCCGATTACGTGCATCGAAGCAAAACATCTCGGTGACCTTAAGGGCTCTCCTTGCACCCAGCTTTTGGAAATGCGACGTTTATTCTAATTTTCTTATTCTACATCGTCAAAAAACTTGATAATCGAAATGAAAATTGACTCAAGAAAAAAAAACTATAATATGCAAAGTGCGAAATGATAAATTTCATGATATTTTCGGAAATACGCGATTCCAAAGGCAACGGATGCCTGGTCGCTGCTTAGCAACGACGAATTACTCGAAAATAATGAAAATAAACGTACCAATTGCTCAATGGGTCGTAGCACTCGACTTCTCGTGTGAGTGCCTCCTTCTTGGAGCTGCTGTTGGTCATACCTCCACCGACCCAGATCAGTTCTCTGTATTGGCAAGTTGCGGGTCCGATTCTTGAGGCGTTCATTGCTCGCATTTCCCGCCATTCTCGTTTCAACGGATCAAACGCTTCGACGCTTTTCAAGGCACTGTAAAGAATGATGATTCGTAATCGAAAGTTCGTTATTTCGATTCTTTGGACGACTCACATTCCATTTTTGTCTTCGCCCCCGATCGCATAGATTTTTCCATTCATAACGACCAGGCCAAAGTCTTTTCTCGGTGTCAACAATTCTGGCTCGGTAAACCAAACTCTCGTCGCGGGATCGAAACTCCAGACGCTACCGACTACAACTTCCCTTCGTTCGATGTTTTCGTTCCTCGGATCAGCCCCACCTGACCATAAATTCGGATTTAAAAATCCTGCAATTTTCTCCCCCAAATCAACGACGAATCTTCCATTTTTATCATTTATTTTAAACAACTTGCCAACTATATAAACTCTGCCTCCGAGATAAACGCTCGAATGGCGATGCCGTGGTTCCGGTATTTCCCCAACGTATTCCCACTCGTTGTCCAATAATTTGAAACGATACATGTCCTTGGCAGTATTTCCGCACACACCGTATTCCTGGTGGGGCTCGAGACCTCCGAAAACTAGGATCGAGTCACTGGTCGGAAAAAAGAGCGAATCCTTGCCGAGATAATCGGGCCTCGTCGATCCGCTTTCGCCAATAACGCTGTCGCTCGATTGTGCGACCCTGCATGGTCAGAATTTTTATTTTTTATTTTCTTTTCATTTTTTGAAAAATAGTCGATCGAATACGCGCTCGTTAACTCGCAATCCGTGAAACGGATAAGAAAACACGATGCTCTATAGGGAACTGTATTTTTAATTTTAGCTTCCTTATGGAGAAAGCTCGGAGCATCGTGCGTCTCGAGCCTCTCAAGGGAGCAATTTGCAGCGTTTTTTGTAATTGCTTTTAAATTATAAAATTTCGACAACTTTTCGGGAAAGTGAAGAGAAAGTACAGACACAATACACAATATCTTGGAAAATTTGCAAAAATTAAAGCGGTTCGACGATTTTTCGAAAAACTCAGATTTTCGTAAAATTCGAAAAATCATTAAATTCACACCGTTCAACCGACATTCCCGAATTTAATACCAAGCTTCCTGCGAGGAGAGAATTTCACATAAAAAATTACGACGCTACCATAGTTCCCTGCTAGCATATCGTTTCTCTGAGAATTTTTAGCAAAGACAGAATTTTTCATTCATACTCTGTCGGAAATCGCGGAAATTTTGAATATTTTTGGCCCAATTTCAGATGAAAAATTACTGATCAAATCTCTCGTATATTATCTCTCTATACGTATCTCGTAAATTAAGGACTTACAGGCTGAGATTGCGAGGGAACAGGCTGAAGGAAGGGTTGTTGGTCCTGGGTGAGAAAATATCGGTCTCAGTGTCGGTGTTCTCTGACTGTGAGATGGACGATGTTTTCTCGTCAAAGTTTCGAAAGATACCCGGACGATGAATAGTCCGAACGGAATCGCCGGTTTCTCTGTGTCGATTAATTTCGTCAAGCCCCGACCTCGGAACGTCCAACTAGGAAAAAAAAGGCGGACCGAGTCAGTTGAGCACAATAATAAGGTCGCTAACTCGCTCGCCAATGAGAAACCTACGCGCAGTCCTTCGTAATCTTTCGAAATGGCGGATCGATCGTCTCGGCCGATAGAATCGAATCGCTTTTTCCGAGGACTCGGCGATCTGCGCGGAATCTTTGATTCCCGTTGGTCGTTTTTACTCCGACCAGCCAGACTGACGGAAAGCCTGACCGATTCCGTTTTAAGTTTATCAGGATTATCGGCATGTCCGGGGCCCAATAACTCAGCGATTCTTCTCGTTTTCTGTCGCTCCTCGGAGCAACTCTTTCGAATCTCGCGAAATTTGCTCCGAACTTTGTAGCCGCGGTAGATCGCTTGAATGGTGGTTGCAGCATCTTCCTCCGATTTACTCGAGTCCCCTTCCTCGTGGTAACTCCTGCGCTTTCCATCCTCACGTTTCTCCAACTTTCTCGAAGTGATTTTCGCGCTCGAATCTCTGCACGCACGGCGACTCGGTTCTGCACCGTTCGGCGATCTTTTCCTGCATTCCTCCTCATCGGGGATACCCACGTTGGTTCGTTGTTCGTGCGACAAGTGCCTAAAAGTCGTCTGTACAACGTCGCTCTCGTTACCCCGCCATTTACGCGCACCCAGGCCAGTATAATCGTATAAATAATCGAGCGGCTTATCAAAAATAATATATCGAGTCAAATAACAGAAAAACAAAAAAACTAAGACAAGGCAATGAATCGAGCAACCAGACGAGACTTTGATTTATTTCCATCGGTTTATTTGTTTTTTGTTTTTTGGATACGTTCGAGCGGGGTAAGATCAGATGTTGGTCGGTCGCCATGAGCCGGTCAGCTTCCCGTTCGGGGAGCTTCTCCCTTCTCTCGCGGGAGCTTCGTTCGCTGGCCTACTCACCCCTTTCCCTCTTCTGTCGAAACTGCTTAAATAATGTCCAAGAATTTCCGGTGGCATCGCCATACCCGCTGCCCCACCCATCGCCAAGGGAGGAGGCCCCATTCCCATTCCCGATGAACCTGCCATTCGATTTCCACCATATTTTTCCGATTTTGAAAGATCGTTCGCTGCTCTCCCTCCGCTCGCTTCGCCTGCACCTACGTCACAAAAATAATATTCAAAAGTCTGCAAGCCGAATCGATTTAATCAATTATTACAAAGCAATTACATTGAGGCTTCTTTTACAACTTTGCATAAACGTTCTTGGCACCAAAACTAACAATTCTCTCCGATGAATAAACATTTTCTGACGTTTAGAATTTCAGATATTTTAATTCCCAATTTTTTAAAATTTTCCCATCTAAACGCCGCGTAAATTGCAGTCACGTTTCGTTAAAAAGTTGCAAGAAAAAGACAAATGAAACGAGACCTGAATTTACACGCGTTTAGATGGAAAAAATTAGAAAAATTGGAAATTAAAATCTCTCAAATTTTAAACGTCAGAAATTTTTTTTTTTTCATAAAAGAGAAAACTGTTAGTTTTGGTGCCAAGAACGTTTATACAAAATATTGAAAGAACCCCAAATAAAGTCGTTTTGGGATAGTGATACGAGCTAATTCCCATTCGATGCTTTTGAAAGATCCTGTTTATTTTCACAATTCTTTGGAGTATGTACAAGCGCTTGATGAGGTTATTATTGAAATCATACTTGGAGCCACCATTGGTGAACATTCGGCATTTCCGGCTTCAGCTTTCCCAGGAGAGTAGCTCGCTCCTGCCGCAGTGTCTTTTTGCCTCGGACTCGATCTCTGCTCAGCGGTTTTCTTGCTCTTCAATTCCGGCATCTTGGTCCGCTGATACTCTTCGAGATAGAGCAAAAACTCCCGATACGTGACGTAATTCTATGAGGGGAGGGGGGAAAAAAATCGGGCATTCGTGCGTTCGGTAACTCTCGATTGGAAAAGCGGATGCAGCTCTTACTTTATCTTCGCCGGCCCAGTTGCGGTTCGTTGGTTCGGTGAGGCCCAGCAAATCGATCCAGTGATAATAATCCTCGGTCTGATTGCCATACCAATATTTTATAATGACAAAACTGATGGGAAGAAAATTGATGATTTGGATGAGATTGTGGACGAGGAAGAAAAAATGAGGAGCATGAGGAACAGGGGAGGGCGCTAATAGGAGCTTACGCTAAACCGTCGTCGACCATTTTTTGAATTTCCGGATAAGACATGAGCTCCATGAATTCGGGATTTTCGGGATTCCTTTTGACGTCGATTAATTGCCACGGAGCGATCAGGCCAAATCTCACGCATTTCAAAACTTGAATCATGTGCTGTTTACGTGTTTGCCAATCATGCATCAGCCATCGAACCGCTGACATTAAAACTTCCATTTCGCTGTTGACGCTTATGTAGTTGGAACGCAAAAGCAGGCAGAGTTCGTCGATCGAGAGCTCTAAGAAGTCTCTCGTACTGACGAGCATCAAGAAGAATTTCATGATTCTTGGCACCATCAGTTCCATCACTGCCGTATTACCGATCTTTCGAGCTTCGAGGTAAAGTAAAAATGCTGTGTCTTCGGTAAAGAGTTCGTCGTTGTCGATAAAGGCCCAACATTGTTCCTCCAGTTCTGAAACGTTTAAATAAAACGAGGAACCTATAATGTAAGCTCGTTCTTTTTGTAACGAAAATGGAGTAGAAACCTGAGCAAAAATCTCACGAGCAAAGTACCTTTGATACCGAGCTGCTGAGCGGCCATAAAAATCTCGAGAATATTGTCCCTTCTCAACAAATGACAACTTTCGCTCGTCGGGCTTATCATCCAATCGTAAATAATGCCAAAAGCCTTGGACGTTACGCTGCTCTGAAATATCTCGCGTTTTGATAAAGCTCGATAATCAATGAAACACCATTTTTTCGATCTCGATACTTACCCCCGTGAGGTCAACGTCCTTGCAATTTTTTTCGTCAAAGTACGAGCTATAGCTCTGCAGCACGAGCAGATGGCAGTGAAATTCATCGTGGCCGAGACGAACGATGCAATCGGCGTTTCTTCGACACGAAAAAGTAAACATTTCATGAAATTTGTCTTGACAGCGTGTTAACGCACTTGAAATTGGCCATTCACATACTGGCTCCATTTGACCCCCGGCGTACTTTACCGATTATTAGCAAATCTTCGGTATGTGCGTAATTAACATCAGTCGGTATTCTTACGAGGAATGATTAATTTTTTAAAACAATAATTCTCCGATAGAATTTCCAGAAATCATTTTTATTCGAATGCCCAAACTTGCTTCGTTTTCGAAACGGAAAAATCTTTTATTCTCATGAAATAGCTGTGGCTGTCCTTAAAAATATTCCTGAGGTCAGGAGATGACTGGCGATGAAAAATTAATCGAAGCCAAACTACCCAGTGTATCCAAAAATATTTTTTTATTCTTTTAACGTGTTAATGGGGTCGCTCGTGTCGATCAATTTTTTAAACAGTCCGACAGTTGAAAGAAAGTCTTTAGAACTGTGTTTCGTGTCGTCTGAACGTTTGCTACGACTACGAAAGCAGATTCTCAGTTATACGAATGAGCATTATTCTAGAAACAAAAATTACAGCTCTCGGATGGAAGCCCGTCAGAAATTAAGCAGACACGATCGACCTAGGTTTGCGGATTATTTTGGGAAGGCGTTTTGGCTCACTTGTAATTCGTTATTCGTCTCGCAAGCTCTCGATACAGGTCCGTTTTTTCGGGGAGAATAATATTTTGCCAATCGATCGGTTGTTCTCCGGTGAAGCCTAGCCTGTCATCCATTTTCCCATCGGGATAAGTTTCTTGTGTGTGAGTGCGTTTTTTTTTTTTTTTTAGCTTTTACTTCACATGAATAAATGAAAACGTTGGGCTACTTACGAGGACAGAGGAATTTCGTGGTTAGTCGGTGACGTTGTCGATCGATGCTGAACGCTTTCGGTGCCTCGATTTTCCTCCATTTCTTCCGGGTCAATATTTTGCGAGGAAGATCTAAAAGGTCGAGTGCGAGGAACGTATCCGAAGGACGGTTCCTCGACCTGTCTCGGTCGAGCCTCCGCCGATTCACCGGGCTCGTTATTCACTGCGGCGATCTCTTCCGCTCCCTTGCCGATTTCCGCTTTTACGTTTACTCTCGTGTGGCGTGGATCGGCCACGAGAACGCTCACTTTTTTCGACTCAAATACAACCTACACGAAATACGTGCGTGGCAAATGTTGATTGAGAATTCAAAGCGAACACTAATTTTTATTTCCCGGCTCTTTGTTAACGTAATAAGAATTTTCGTACCTGATTGGGAACAATTTTTAAATTGCCACTGGCGGTTTCTTGGAATGGAAAAACTCTTCTTTCCTGATGCGACGAATCCTCGAGTCCCTTGGAATCTCCACGTTGCCGTGTTTCTCGTTGCTGATTCTGCATGTGTCGCATGAGAAAAGCGACTCTCGAAGCTCCTTCGGGCACTCGGTCCTCCTCGGATCTTTCTCGTGTTTCGATTTTTCTAGAACAACTATGCCAATCAATCGGAAAGATTGCAACATCAATTTAACGTCGTAATTAAAGCGAACGATCGACGCGTGTGATACGCGAGACCGTATCAGGCCAAATGTCAAAGTTATCGCGTCTCGATATCGAAAAAACGTGCGCGGAAAAAAAAAACTCACGTGGAACGATGAGCCATCAAGCATCGAGGAAAGGAATCAGCTGTTCGGCATCGTTCCTTTGGATTTCGGGCGCGATGTTCTCGTTCGAAATCCCAGCTACTGGCGACTCTTTTTCCTCGGACGTTTTTCCGCACGTTGAATTTGACGGATCGTCGTTTTCGGCGTTGCGTTGATTCTCGAGGTCGAAAGTTTACAGCTCCTTCTCTCGGCCTTGGAGAAGCAGCTTGAGGTGTTACAGTAGCTGCAAAGTTATTGCGCTGTTTATTGAGTTCTAATCTTCCGATTCCGTTCCTGCTTTCGCCGGAGGCTGGTAAGGCGACAGTAACGAGAGTTTTTTCCGATTTTGACACTCGAACCGGAGGAGTCTTTGACGACGAGCACGAAGACGAGGATAAGGATGAATGAGGGGAGAAAGACGGCGACGTTGAATTGGCTTGTTTCTCCTCGTTGCTCTCGACGTCGTAAAGAACGACGACGCTGCTTTTACTATTTCCCAAGTGCACTCTTCTGTTGGACGATATTCCCTTTGTACTTTTCACGTTAACTGCACGCAAACAATCGCAAAGTCATGAGTTTCACTCTCCAACATATTGAGCTGTGGAAATGAGTTGATAAATTGCATTGCATTCGTTTGAACGTCGTCGAGGCATGATTCCCATAGATTGAGTACTTTGAAAATATTTCAGTTTGGAGCGATATTTCCATGTGATTGGAATTTCGTTCGTTCCATTATAGTCTCACGACTGATATTGTAATTTTTCAAATACGTTTTTCATCGTAGTTTGACGGAAATAGGAAATTAATTATTGGGGTTTCCCTCCTATAGATTAATTGAGAAACGTAACGCATACGTTTTTCGCTATGCTGTCGTATCGCTTGGATTATCCTCGGAATTCCGACCTCCCCTCGATCCCTCCTCGAGTCAACGTCGGACCGGCTGATTTCTCCGATTCTCGAATATTTACGTTCCGCCAAGGTGCAACGAGGTTGCTCCGTAGCTATAAATAAAAAGACGAATGATTTTCGTGAATCATGAATCTCTCTTGCTCTCTGTCTTTGTTGGTCATGCGGGGCTGTCGAGAATAAAGTTCTCGTTTTGCGGCGGGAGCCACGAAACACTTACGTCACTTACGTAATTTAGCGAGTGGTGGGTCGGGGCGATTGGCGAAACAACTGCTCGCGCGAACGGATCTCGAAAGTCTCTCACTCCCCCGCACTCTCGATTTGTTCTGTGGCCTGTGACCGAAAGAAAAAGAAAAAGTCAAAGATACCGAGAGTGAAAAATCTCTCGGATCGATCAACGAATTTTAAGATAAATCTCTTTGAAAATATTTTTCTTACCTTGGATTTAAGAGATCAATTTCAAAAGGACTCGAAGAGTCGTTTTCGGAGCTCGATGCATCTACGGAATTGTCCTGAATTCCCAAAATCCGATAATTCTGATATAACTCAGATTTGGAGAAAATTTTTTCAAATGGCACAAACTCACGTCATATCGCGTCAAAACTCTTCGCATTATCCGTTCAACATGGCCCTCTGGATTCCTCCCACGACATTATCGAGTTACCCAAAATTCCACTCTCCAACACCAAAGTCACCGAATGTTGCTTACAAAAAAAAACTCTGTCTAACGAATTGGAAACGAAAAAGAAAAGAAAAAAATTGTATATTTTAGGGGTTCGCGCGTGTGTTGGGGTGGAGGAGGCCCTAGAAACCAAACAGACGACGTCAGAGTGCCCGATCGATATGCGCTTCTTCTTCAAAGACAAAAGCAAAATATCGATAGTCTGTTCCGCAAATACTGCAGTTTCATACCGAAACCCTCGACACGTGAAAAACACACACATCAACATAAATCTCGTATACATTCAACATTTCTCATTGTCTAACTTTTTTGTTATCTGAAATTCTGCTGCTCATGAAAATGCGACGAATTGAGCGTCGAGGCAACGAATATTTGCCTTCGATATTTCAAATGTTGGCAAATTTTGTAGAAATATAATTTTGCACTCGACTGAGCGATTTTTTTGTCAAGTGAATATAAATTTTTCAGGGCGTTTGAAAGAATGAAAACCTTCGCAACAAGATCGCAAGTTAGAACAAAGATAATTCGGATTTTCTTTACGATTCCGCCAAATTTATCAGCAGATGAGTTTCAAGTGCATGGGTTATAAATTTTTTTCATATTTTATCGAAACGTTCAGATTGCTCGCGCGGTCGATCGCATATGGAAGAGCCTCTAACAGTCGAAAGAGTGTCTAGTATATTATTATATAGAGCACTGGGAGTTCTCGGGCTGAAGGGGTGGTGGTAGTGGTCGTGGGCGCCGTTGGCAGGCTGCATCGATCGGTCTCCGCGTCCTGGTGACCTCGACCTAATGCCACCCTCATCCACTGTAGCCCTCCTCTCCGTAGGGAGAAAACAACACGAGCTGGGGATAGGTTAGCTTCCCCCGTCAAAACATCCCCCTCTTTTCCTCGTGTTTTCCCCGTTTTCAATAAGCTCTCTCGCTACATCATACGCGAGTGTACGAAATATATATAAATAAATAATATATTTATATAAAAGGAGTTTGATTTTTTTTTTCCATTCATAATTAATATTTTTAAACGCATTTTCTCGATATTTAGCCACGTTTTTTTTCCACATATTGTCATACTTTCAATTTATTGTTGTGAATTTTTATTGATTATTCATTTAGACCATTCAGGCTGCTACTTCGATGGAGATTTTTTTAATTCGGCTGAATTATCATGTAGATATGAGAAGAATTTGTTGGGCGGATTTTCTGACAAATTTGTTTATTTACATTGTCACAGAATTGATCGATTTCGCTGCATTTTGTACTGGCGATTTTTCATGCAGTTTATTCCATTCGAATCTAAGACTGGAGAAAATAATTGGAGACGTAATCCAATTAACACAATTATTAAGTGTAAACAAGAATTTTTGCGAGCTTTAAAAAAGTATTGTATGCTCGTACACATTGGATAATGAGAGCGACCTAGTTACCTATGACCTTTGTCGAAATATATCTGACGTGGGTGTAACGTCAAGCAGCTCTAGCGGCAGCAGCCGGACCCGGGACATTCCCAGGATTCGCGTATTCTATATACGTACTCTCCACCGCTTTTTCACCCTCCAACCATCGCTAAAGGTATCGACGATCAACGAGAATCGTGCAATAGTGGACGATCAATCGGTCCTCACTTATGGCGGTTGAATAAACCAAGCAGCATCTAGGGAAGAGAAAGAGAGATGCAAAGAGTCCAGGGGCGAGAGGGAGGGGGCGAGTCAGAGAGGGAAAGAGAAGATTGCAGGAAACGGATCAGAGGAGGAAGCTGGTTGGATCTCTTCGGAAAAACACGCGTAGATTCGAAGGGTGAGGCTCCCACGCGTGCTCGTAGCTCTATCGACCCAAGTTTCATCCCGCGAACATGTCCCAGCATCCCAGCCACTCCTGCTCTCCGTTTCAGATGCAATTTTTCTCCACCAGCATTCACATACAAACATACAATCGATTCAATCCCGCTGGCTAACGTAGGCCGCGTCGATTAATTTTAAAACCGCATCGTTCAACTTTAAACATCAATGAAACATTTAGAAGCATCCTCGAGTACCCTGGTTAGCTCTATAGGGAAAAGTATAGTGATTACGAACGCCCAATCAAAGTTGAAAGAAAATCACCATCATGGCATTAATTCCTGCTCGTATTTATTCGTTGATGCCTCGATTGTTACAGCTGACACGATTTTTTTCTTTAACAACCAAACAATCGTTAATCGGTATTCAACAAGGAACTAAATTTTCATAAAGTCGGATTGACCTCGAACATTTACGACCAAACTACCCTCTGATAAGAAGACGAACACTGTGCGATATCGTCAAGGCTCAGAGGTGTGCGGTATTTTGAAATACTTGACAATGCAATGCTTGAGGATTCTGAAATCCCGAGAGCACTGAAATAGCACAGAAATTTGACGTCATTGAAATTGGCGACATCGCAAAAATAGTTCGTGTCGCTCGGCAGAGGATAAAATTTGGGCCTCGTAGGGGTGTTATTTTGACGCTGGCCACATAAGGATTCGGGATTGCCAGCGTGCACATAAATATAACTCGAAAATGGTGTAGTTTGATGTTCATTGTTCGAGTATTTTTGGGAAAATAAAAAGTTACAGCGATTTAGTTCCTTTTTTTTTATCTGCGATACGATCAGTACGGCGTCAAGTCGAAAGGAATCTAGCAATTGACTCACAGATCCCGTTCGCAATTCGAGTTTTATTCGCATTATTGGAAATTACTTAAAAAAATCGATAAAAATCGATGAACACATCGATTCAAACACACATCGGCAAAAAATTCATTGCAATGTAAGAAATTTGACTGCGGATCGTACCTCTCGGAGTACATGTGATGTGACTCGGTCTTAAACGAATAGACAAAATATTAAAGATTTTGATGAGGCTATCGCATGAGGACAGGCGCGTAATAGTTGGGGCCTATGATCACCGAGATATCCCCGTGTTTGGATTTACCCAAAGGACTGTCGGAAAATTCTCCGCTGTATTCTTTATCGCTGGTGACGACATCGCGCCAAAACGATTTCGACGAAAAAAACGAGTGAGGCGATAAAGTGACCGACGAGTAAGACTCCAAAAGTGTAATCCATGTGGAGAATGCCAAGGACACGAGGTTCGGAGGAAGACTCTGGCTCTTTGAAGTCGGATTCTCTGTCGTCTCTGAACCATTTTTCTGTTAAGCCGAATTCCTCCGCTCTGGCGAGGGCGTCGTCAAAGACACGCAAGTAGGGGAACCCTCGTCGGACGAAGTAGGTTCTCCAGAAAACTACGAGAGCCTCGTCGAGTATATGGATAGGGGGAAGAATATAACCGTACGGTAGTCCGGCAACGCGGGCTCGAGGATTTTTTTGAAGGATCAATTCGTAACGACGTATTTGGCCGAGAGCAAATTTTCCGTAACTCTCGTCGATGGAGCACGCGACGTTTTTCGATTCTTTCATGAGATCGAGGCACGCGGAGAAATTTAATAGAACGTGAGAATGCTCGAAAAGAGCTTGTCCGATCGGGTCTTCCCTGGGCGGAGTCGCACGACGCTCGAGAATCCTACGCTCGTAGGGTCTTATCATAAGCCGCAGAGTTTTAATGCGATCGACTAGATCGCCAAGGGCATTGATGTCTTCGTAAACCGGTGGCGAGGTTAGATCGTTTACGAGATTTCCTTGATAAACAGTCGACATAACAAAAGCCGAGCAAATCCAAGCGATACAAAATATTCTCTCAGAAACGAGTTTACCAATTTTTGGAAAATTCTGAAAAATCGCGAGTTCCAGGATCGTCAGTAAGACAATGCACCCGCTTCGTTTCTTTAATAATCGGAGATAAACGACCAGAGTAACGAGTCCAAAAAATCCACCGAGAAAAACAACCAGACGTTGCGTTCGTATCGATTCTTTACTTCCGGTCGGTCTGATCCACCGGATCAAAGCTGGTAAGGGTGATTCTCTTCGGACGAGTATGACCGTTTGCAGTCTCCATCGTGGATAAAGAAACTCGAGGCTGTTGTGGTACAGCTGAATAATTTCCAAAAATTGTCCATTCGCAAGGTATTCGGAAACGTCGGTCAAAATGTCTCCGATTGGCCCGACCGTTCTTCCGCAGGGCAATTGAACCAGGTGACTCGCCGCGTCCTCTTTGCTCGTGATCAAACGCGCCGTAAAGTTCAAGCGTTTAGCAACGTAACGAAATATCTCAACGTCCACTCCTGTCGCGTCTTCCAAAATCGTTGTCGTCGATTCGAAATTGCTATGAGGACCGTGCGCATAAATCGATGTACTGACTTCGTAACCGTAGAGATTTCTCAGTTTTTCCGGAAATAACAGGTCGTTGGGTTTCAAAACGTAAGTCAATCCCGTGGCATTCGGTCGCTCAGCAACCTTTTCGGAACGATCGACGAAAGGATTGTGGCTGTAGATCGTGGGGTCCTCGTCGTTAACCAATGCGATTACGACGTTGACACAATCCACGGCCCAAAAGCCTGCCAAAACTTCGTCGATGCTGTTCCAATCGATCGATCGGTCGGTAAAAAGTATGGCGACGTGAGCCCCAGGGTTCCAAATTCCGTTGTAAACGATTTTTAATTCTTCGGGTCTCACAGCATCGGGACTCTCGAAAATCCCGATTATCTGTTGAAATTTCAAGCACGTCCGGCAGTTTTCATCGAAAATTGTCCTAGGAGTCTTCTTCGAGTGTTTGTACCGAAAAACAATCAAAGGAATGCCCAGTACTGAGTATTTCTCAACAATCTGCGCCGCATATTCCGCCTGAAAATTTTATTTTAGCGTTCTCGTTATTTATGTTCTCGAATGGCATTAATCAAGGCCTTTCGAAATGTACTTACGGATGCTGGTGAGGCTGACTGAACGATGAGATGAACGCAAGGCGGTGCATTGCCGATTTCGCGGGCGAATCGAATGATCGTCGACGAAAAAAAATCGTGTGAATTATCGTCGAAACGTGAAACAGTTTGTCCCGTCAAATAACTAGACGGTGACGACGTCATAATGGCGGATGAACGTTGAACGATCGTCTGGCTCAGCAAGACCGAAAAGACCAAAAACGCCAAACTTTTTCTTCGAGGCTCTCCCGTGGCCATTCTCGATAGAGTTTCGCGAAGTAATGATGATGTTCGCGCGCTTCTCAATATTCCACGCCAATTCTCGCGTTGTGCCACGTTTTTACAAAGATCGCAGATTTGTTTTCTTTTCTGTACAAGTTCATCGATAATGCGAATAAATTCCACGGCCGAAAGAAATAGCGTGTCCGAGGTACATCGATGGCCAGACGAGATTCTATTCACCGTTATGTCGGACGATCGCGTCGCGCCTTTCACGACCGATCACCCGCCATGAATCTAATTTTTTTAAGCCTCTCCCCAATATAATCACGACGCGATTCATCCATGGCTATATTTTCTGTGCAGCACAACTAAAGCTTGTGCGCCAGCATGTCTGTACACACGCAGGAGGGATATTAAATTATATTTGCCCCAAAAACCGCCATGAAAAATTCTCCATCAGGAAAGTGCCCGCAACGACATTTATTGCTGACAATGAAACTTGCTTATCTCCGGATAAAAATGTGATTTCAGATTCATTCAAATCTGTGGGAAATCTGCTGCTGTGGTAAAAAGTTGAAACGCCAAGTCGCAGGGTTCCTTTTTTCCTGTCGACGTTCCACGATTGTCCCGGTCATTTTGTTCGCGTGAAGTTTTTTGCAATGTGCACGTTACTCCAAAAGAAAGAATCATTCATAAGAATCGAGATAAAACCTTTTGTACCGTCGCATATTTTTGTCATCCACGGAGAAAAAGAAACAGACAATATAACAGAATAAATAGGTTAAAAAACCGGGAACCACATTTCATTTTACAGTAGATCACGGTAATGAAAATTTTTTACTCCAAAAATGATGAATTTTCCTGTACAAACTATGATTTTCACAGTTAAACTGGCTTGTTTACAGTTCGGTACTGTCAATATGCACATTGTTCTCAGTAAAATTGCTCTATTGTGAAATTAACACAAGATCTCTGATTTTCATACTGTACGCAGCTGCAAGAGTTACAGTGTACACCGTATTGAGTACAGGGTGATTGATTCAATTTTACAGTGTGGCACACGGTAGTTTTACTTTTCTTTCGACAGTTTGTGACGTTACCTACACTTTGAGATTTTTACAGTGTACTCTAGTTTATTTACATTTTGGTACTGTGCAAAAATCAGTGTTCTCAGTAATACCTGCATGAATTGACACAATTCATGCAGGTATTACTGGCGCATTCCCCAACTGTCAAATTTCGAGTTTTGATAAATTGAAAATACAGTGTTTGAATTGTTAAAATCGGTTAAAATTACTTTGGACTGCACTGTAATTTGAGCCCTGTGTTACGGTGAATATCGCAGTGTAATCGCTTCGAGTCCAATGCGAACAGTGTACCACCGTATAATAATCTGTTTCTTTTTCTCCGTGTCCCTTTTTTATCGCCGTTTTCTGGCATTCGAGAACTTTCTCGTTAATGGTGGTCTCTCCGAAGATTCTCTACAGGTAATATAATCGAGTTGTATTTTTCGTACATCGACGTTCCCGAAGCGGGGGTTCGTTTTTGCACGGAAGAACGATCGATAGGACTAAGTTGAGCCCAGTGATTTTTGCAGAGCTACCCTCGAGGTACGTCAATGCAATTCTCTTCCTCTTCTCATACATCCACCACCCCATCCTCGTCCTGCTCTTTGCTGCACCTCCATCAGAAAAGAAGATACGAGGGGTGCAGTAAGAGAGTGGACGTTTTGCAAATGTGCTTTTACCGCGTGCGTGTATGAGTGCGCGCTCGCGAGAATCGCCTCGGTGTGCGCGGTCAAAGGTCAAGGTCGAGCTATTTCCCGCACGAGGGAACCCCTCCTTCCCGCGTGGCCTCTCGACGAGCGCGAGCCTTCCTCGTCGCTCCAAGGTTTCACCGCGACACATCGCGGACGAACAACGAACAACCCGGAAGAGTCAAAGTGCCTGCGAACATATTGTGCAACTCGTTTCCATCGTTGCTCGACCCTCGATATTCTATTTTCAACGATATCGCCTATAATCTGCCCAAGTTTTTCTCCCTCGCGTGCTATTGTAACGTTTTTTTCTCATTCGCTTGAAAAATCCCTGCTCGCAGCAAAAGGGACAACAGCGTAAATAGGCACGTCAAAGCTTAAGAGCACGAACCTCACAAAAGCAGCTTTTATACCGCACTCTGAAAGAATTACAGTTTTCAAGTTTATTACGAGAAGCAAATGATTGTTCAAAGATCAAACATGAACTTTTAAGGCTTCATATTTATCTTGCGATAATAAAAATGAGCCAATTGACCGATTTTTATTTATTCAAAAAGCTCTATTGTTACGTCAATGGACGTCGCTAAATTTTACGAATAAAAAAAAAAGTTGACCTTACATTTTCGATTCCTGGGAATTTTTTGTCGATGATAAGGAAAAATTCAAACATTAGATTTTTCTGACACCTCCAGGTGCATGTGAGCCCTTAGGAACCTCTCAAATTTGTCGCGAAATCACACTGTGCTTTTGTACCGTCAATATTGTATGTAGAGGCGACTTTGAACAGAGTGGACGTTCTGCCAGGTTCTTCGACTAGAAAATGCTTCGTAATTAGCAATAATTACGTCTTCAACACTTGTCTCCATGTTGCAATTTATTGCGGTAATTTAATACCCCGGAATTGATCTAATTAACTTTATATGTCCTGTCCATGTGTCTACTATGTGTGTGTGTGTGTGTGTGTATGACAAACGTGAGTATATATTCACGGGAATAAGGGTGGGAGAGAAAGGGGAAATAGCCCGGGACTGGAGTAACCCATCGTACCCGTTTCCCGAATACGGGTCACCGAGAGGCTCGTCGATAAGACCGCGCGCGCGTCGACGCGCTATCGTCGTCGCCCACGCGACCCTTGCCACGGTAAAACCGATTCTCCGTGTCGCCGAGTTCCACCTATATCCCCTCTGCTCATGCTTTCGCAAATATTGCGGCCAACCACTGCAACCCTCGATAACGTCTCGCATCCCCTTTTCAATGGAGAGACAAACGTTCGCAAATTCATGTCGATCTCTCGCAATCAAATTGCCGGTTAGGAAATATTTTTCGATCAAATAAAACAAAATAAATGTTTATTAGCAATATACTTTGCGATTGGGTTGTTCAAAATGCAGAAGTTCCAAGAGAGACTCTCGCAGCACTTGAGCGAAATGCGAATAATCTTGGAGAATCTGTCCAGCGGCGATTCTTTTTGAATATTCGAAATAAAGATCATGGTCGTCTGATTTTTCAAAGTTCCGTTCGGTTCCGTTAGAGCGAGAGGAAAAAATGATTTTTTTTGTGGATTCTAGCAGCGATGAGCTTGAGTTTCCGTGAGGACGGGTTTCCTATGATACACTGAATATGCGAGGGAAGAAAATGTCGAGTTAATTTTCAACAGAGGCTACGTGTGCGGGACAGCAGGAGAAACAGAAACGATCGTTAACGACGGCTTGTCGCTAATTACATAGTCGAATGACAAAGAGTACGTAATAATGCGAGTAGACACATCGGTTTGTCCCGAGTATACAAACGCATGATTATGAACGTTCGCAGTCTCCTGTGTGTATTGCACAATGCAGACCGAGACAAACCGTTGCGCAATCCTTTTATAATTTCTCTCTCGTTCTGTTTTTTTCTCTCATTTGGATTGACTCGGCATTATTTGTCGTAGCCCCGCGTGACGTCGTTTCGACGATGGATCCTCGCACATAGTAACGACAAAAAACAGAGAATGGCTTCCAAATATTCGAGATACCGATCATGGTGGGATATAAAGGAGATTCCATTGCGAATAAATCGTCGAGCCGTGTCGTCGTTCGTGTCACGTGCATGTCTCATTGCCGAATCACTCGATACAAACCTAAAAAACCAACATGATCGTTCGAATATTTATTTCTGCACTCCATTCCGTTTTAACGAGAAAAAAAAAAAGTTTTAACGTTTGCGCTTGCATGAAATATAATTCGAAATCGTATGATTCGTGGCAACCACACCCAAGTATTTTCTTTTCAATTATCAAGTCGCGAGTACACGTGCAACGAACCAAGTCGAAAATTTCAAAAGTCGAAACGAGTTATTGGAGATGTAAACTCTCGTTTAAAAATGTCAACAAATTTGGGGACCGAAAGAGGCCAAAGCATGAGTAAACATCGAGTCTGTCTCGTGAACAAACGGTAGACGTAATACGTGTATTCCTTTCATATAATCGAGCGTCGAGTAATTTTTATTGATTATTTTCATTATTCTGATTAACATTTGCCTCAGGGCGTGAAAATGCTAATGAGAGACGGAGTAACAAAAAGATAAAAGAGAGAAAGAGAGAGAGAGAGAGAGAAATTATCGGCCCAGATACCGAGGACATTGGATTCTGTCTCGGTGCTACTGTTTGTACATATATAGAACACGTTGTATAATCGCCTTGACACACAGAGAGAGCGAAGTTGGGCGAGGAGAGCAACGGAGGTAGGTTATTCCGTAACGTAGTCATGAACGCGAGTTCTCGCAGCCTCCAACAACGCTAGTTGGCCCGATAATAAAAATTCAGGTTGCCTGTATTATTGCCAGGCCTCAAGAGAAAACTCCTTCCAACAGCGCAACGCTGCACATGTAAATCGTAAACATTTCCATTGAATAACAAAAAATTTCAAAAGATTCAACGCTTCCATCAACTCTGATTCTATTTTCCGCAGCCTGCGTGTTTAGAATTATCGGCTCTAGAATAATTCATGAGATTCACCCTCTCGAGAACTGTCGACGAGAAAACTATAAGGAACCTTCAGTGACGAAGCAAGTGATACAAATGAAAATCATAAACAGGGTCAAAAGGAGCGAGAGAGTACGATTTTCATTGACTAATTATTTCTTCTATCCAATGCTTTGAACCAATCGCAACAAACGGTAGGAATAAAAAAATAAAATTATTGTTCAAAAATAATTTCAACTAAAATACAATAAAAACAATAATTCTAACAAATAATTGTACAATTTTTGTTTTGTCATTATTCACAACCATATAAAGAAATCTCCATTCACGTTCGTCTATACAGCTTCTATTTTTTATTGTTCTTGTATCCTCCCCTCGTCATCCCCTCCCCTCCCCTCAAGATACAGAAAAAATGTTCAAATATAATGAGCGAGAAATGAATAAACAAAGTAAAAAGTACCGGCAGCGATGGGTGAGCGGTCGCTGTACGTCTGCGACGTCTTTTCAAGTTAAACAGCCTCGGGCTAATACTTTGCGGTTAGGTGACCGCTTAGCCATGCACCACTTGGCCCAACGATCCTTGAACGGTGGCAGTTTTTCTAAAAGCTTCCATAATGGCAATAGCCCACCGAATCTCTGTAAAAAATGTATTGCGCTGTATGGACGAGGATTTTGTCTCGGCGTGAGAAAGTGAGAAACTTGGTACGAGTACCGAGTTTACTGTGAGGGCGAGAGGAACAGCTGCAATTTTCAAAATTGAATATTGTCGACACGGTTCCACCAATTTAAAGAAAACCTCCGTCATTTTTTAAATCGTCCTGCGTATACCGACCGATCCTTTTTCTGATTAATCAAACGACATCGAAGAATTTTAATTTCGGAAATTCGAGTCGGGATTCAGTGACTGGTCGATCATCTTTATGTCAAAATGACGATGAGGGCGAGGATACATGGAAAAATATTGGAGTTAAACTTTTTTCGCTACTTCAGAACGAAAGCAAAATATTTCCACTGTGTTGATAAAAATGAGCGAAAATACGGGTTCGGTTCGTCAATTGATATACCCGAGTCGGTGCTAACTGGTCACCTAACTCACTATCGATTTCGCCCGAAGCTGCTTAGCTTTGTGTTAATCGACAAAGCCTCGCAGCCATGCATTGTTATATCCGTGCCATTGTACGCTTATTATTTGTTACACGCTTTTCATAATAATGATCATTATTGTTATATTAATAATAACAACAAGAATAATAATTATTATTTTGTTATTATTGTCATTATGGCTTGAGACGCTGCATTGATTATTTCGGCATTTAAACAAAATAGCCATGTTCATATGAAAACGGCATTAGAGGCTGCGGGGCGGAAATTAAGCGACAAGAAGGCGATGGAGAGAAAGAGAGAAGGAAATAATGAGAATTTTGGAAAGTGTGTATCTGTTGGTCCGTGTCCTGGTTGTTGGGAAGGAAATGAGGGGAAAGAGAGTTTAGGAAGATTCAGGGAGTCGCGCATCTCGGCCGGGGCTCGTTTTATCCCGAGGGATTGCTTTAGCACATGTGACGTCACGGGACGGGGCTAGAAGGGAAAAGGGTGGCGGGGTCTTCTTCTTCTTTCCCTCGTCGCGTAACGAGCCCATCGAGAAAGAGAAAGAGACTTTTAGCGCTTGCGCTTAACCCCACTGGGTCAATAGGTTACGCGTTATCGATCCTGCTCGGGGGGTTGCCACCGTCGTTAATGGCGGCCCGGTCGAGCTGAACATCCAGACACCCTTTTTTCCCCTTCTTGTTTATTTTTATTCAGTTGCTCCCCTCCCGTTATCGTAGTCTCGGGATCTTGATTTATTCCATCTCGAAAATCATCGTATTTCTATTATTGGGCCATGTCATTAAGCGGCCTCCGTTATAGTTCGTAAAACGATGACCTCTCGAAACTTATTAATGGTAATTTTATTCATTAAAAGAAACTTTAGTTGTGCGAACTGACATATTTTATTCATGATATGTAACATCACGCTTGACCTACATTTAGTCGAAAGAAAATCAAACAAATTCGGTGTCCGGATAATCTGTGAATTCTGTATAAATTGCTACGGGGATTTTTTGATCGGTATCCGCAAAAAAATTGACGATTAAATGAAATAGCGTGTGGGGCTTGGCGGCGTGGTTATTCAAAAGCATTGAGCTGCTGCTGCCGCGTACAGTAATTTCGAGCGTCGTACACACGTTGATAGTGGAGGTACACGAAGAGGACGATACTAAAAGAAAGAGCGAGAAGGAGAGTGGGAGACGTCGCGTGTAGTATCGAGACGGGAGGTCCGTTACGTCACGCGGAAAAGTCCGAGAGAGACCGAGAACGACGACGTAAAAAATACAGAGAGAATACGGTAAGAGCAAGCCCGTGGCTGTACGAGCTCTACTCGTGCCCCGTTTCTCCTCCCTAGCGCCTGGGCATCACGTACAGCTGTGGGATGCGCACGCACTCCACCTTCCCCCACCGCTCGACCTATCACCCACTCCTGCGCTTCTTTCCATTCCGGAGGCTCGCGCTATCGGTATCGGACGCGCGAGGCACAGTCGCAGCCAAGCACTCTTCGCTGGTACATCAAGTGGCGCGTGTGTATCTTCGCTCGCGATCTACCTGCCACGCGTGTTACAGGACATTTTTTTTTACTTCCCTTCCTATATTCGACTCCGTTTCTCTCGAAACTTCTCGTGCTCGCCAGCGCGGGAACATCGATTGGAGAAAATAAATAAAAACGACACCGTTCGTAATCGCGTTACAAAAGCGAGATTTAAACGAAACGAGAAAACGAGAGAGAAAAAGTGATAGCTCGCTACCTCGCAGCAGATACCGTTTCAAGAGGAAATAACAAAACAAACAAAAAAATTGAAAAAAACGGGTATACTGCGTTGAATAAGACGGTATCAGTGAAATTGGTTCGCGAGGAACGACGACGTCGCGACGGCCTACGTGTTCCCCCCTCCCCCATCAATACCGTTCTCGGTCGATTATAATACCGCGAGTGTGCTCGTGACAGTAACTCTACTCGTGACTTGTTCAAACCTCTTCCCCCCTCTCCTTTCGTACCGACACGTGCCGGCCCTTTTTATTTCTCTCGGTTTAAGTCTCTTCTGCAACGGGATTTCACGAAAGCAGTACCGCCTCGCGGAAATACTTTCGAGAATTAATCTCGCAAAATAACAGCCACGTAAGTATTTGCAACTTCTACGCACATATATATATGCAACTACATATATACATATCGCTGTTGACGAGATGGTGTTAATATGTCATGTACGACGAGACGGCGACAAAACGCTCGTTCGCTCGCTCATTCGACTCGTTAATAGATAACAAATATTCCACGAGCGAGACTGCAATTTGTGCGTTTGAGGTTATACGCGACTCGAGAGAAAGATCGAAATTTTCAGGATTTTGTGTTGATACAAAAAATAGACCGATATTACAAGATCCGTGTACGTCTTGCAAGTAAACACGAGCTCAGATTTCACTAAAACGATTAAGAAACTCGTCAAAATCAGGAAATCGTATGGTCTGTGTTGAAGTGGCATTCCGAGTGACTCGATTCGTTTGTTTTTCTCATTCGTATCGTAGCATTATTCAATCGTAGACCCGCTGCTGCCCCTTCCTCTTCTGCCCTTCTCTCGTTGTTATATCATCGAGGCCTAGCCCCGTCTCTCTTTTGGCCTCTCTTCGCGAAGAGCCGCGGTCGTGACGAGTAAAATCGAGAGGCGTACGGACGAAGGAATGGTATGCGAGGCGCTGTCTCGCTCGTTCTATTCTCAGAACTCTCCGAGCTTTACACTACACTCGCGTATATTGCTGTCCTCACAATATACTCGTGCGTATGTGTGTTATGTATTCGAGTGTGTCGCGCATCTCTATTTCTCGTTTTTGTATTTTTGTTCTTCTATTTTCAATTTTCATTTGTACTCTCGATCTCAACTTCCTGAAGCCAAGGTGTGAAAAAATTCCGTGATTAATTGTGATTGGCTGTGACGCTTCATCACGCTCTAACAAGATAAAAAAAATCTTTCTCTAATTAGAACTCGAGTAATAAAGACTAATCGATTAGCGTTTTGCATTGCTCGCATCGAATCGTCACTTTATAATTCAGTTTCAAATTTTTATCAAGGTCTCAATTTTATGGATCGGACACTCAATCGTTTCGCTCGTTCCAGCGGATTTTCTCGCGTACAATAAATTCTCGAATTTATAGTTTAATTTCTGTTTTTCATTCCACAGAAAAAATTCGATTATTTTTATCATCGGGTTCGTTCCATAAAGATGCGTGAATAATTGTTAGAAATGAGCACATAGGGGCTGGACTCCGCGAACGAAAAGCCCGAATGCTTTTTGCCTCGCGATCAATACCCCGCAGGGATTCCCCGCTATACCTCGCGCAACCTCATCGCGGACCATCCCCTGCCACGATCGCGCCTCGCTCTCGCTCGCTGCATCCGTCCCCGCGATGCACTTGCATTCCCACGCCCAATTTTCATTCACAAGGAAAAATCTATATTCCGATCATTTTTTTTCGTTCCTATTATTTTTATCATATCCTTCGGTTCGTTGAGATAAGAAAACTAGTCGAATCTCTCTGTATACAAAGAACGATCTTCATGCACGGTTTTGTAATCACATTTTCACGAATTTTTAACATTCCAAACTTTATCAATTAATTATTTCTTTCTCAGATTTCTGAACGAGTCATTTTTTTTTCTTTCTCAGTTTTATTAATGAAAGATGTTCGATTTTTTGGGAAAATTTGAATTCTCGTCAATAATTTTTTCTATTTTTCACTGTTGTTCCATTTTATAAGGTAACCGAGTTTCTGCTTGTGTAAAGATCTGTTATCGCCATTTTGTGCTTTTTCACGGAGGGTTTCGGTAGTTTTCGTGAAAAGGGTCGCTTTTACGAGTTCCCCTCTCTCAGGAGTCTATTCACAAATGTGGGTCGAGAGCCACCGACGTAAACCCCTTTCTCAGCCTCTGCAACCTCCCCGTATAGTCTCGTTTCGCCCTTGTCGCTCAACCCCAGCATCCCTCGCGAGAAAACGTATCCTACAGGCCCTCCCGCCCTCCCTCATCGCGCACAAAAGGGCACATCTTTGTTTAGGCTGACTCCACAGACTCCGTTGGGAATCAAGAGTGAATTGGGGAAAGACTCTTCGGCCATAAACTACAGCTCATTCGTATAACGCGTAATTTTTCACTCTGGAGCTTGCGTCAGATTTTCTTTCTCTTAACATCATTTTTCTTCGATTCCGTTTGAATCACAAAATTTTGTAGTTTCTGGATGAATGCCGATTGGAGAGCATGGTCGACGTTATTTCCAAACGTGAAAGATTCTCTTTTATTATTTATAGACATTTCTCGTAAATTTCAGAAGCTTTAAGAAAAGTTTAATTCGAAGTGTTCTGTCCTTGAAAATATTTCAGCGGATTGGATGCCAGAGAATGAATTTTTTTTAAATTATTTTATTCCGTCCAATGAGAAATTCGAAGAGGATGAGAAAACTTCGTAATCGCGAGAATGGATAATTATTTGGTGCCATAGCATTCGAAATTGAATATTTCGCTCGACAGTTGGCAAGTGAAAAGTTCGAGAGTGGTTGAAAGCGAGAGGCCAAAAACACATATTGCTTCACGATTTTTGGCGCTTCAACAATAATCCGTTGTGGTTTGCGTTTTTCCTTTGTAGAATCGAGTCTCCAATACTTTTCCTTCTCCTTTCTGCTGGTGCCTCGTGCGTTCGAGCTTGTCTCGTTCTTGACAATTTGAAACGAAATTTATAGTGACTTTGATATTTTTAGCAACGCATCATCCCGAGATGAGACAAAAAAAGAAACTAGCTTTTGTTTTTCTCGAATTTTGCCACGATTTCGATGCTCGCGAGCGAAATAATCGCGCCTTCGTTTCGCAGGGGAATTGTCATTTATTTATCTTTCCTCGTAACGAAAATTCAGCTTCATTTTGCGCAAGACAAATTTTTCAATGACAATTTTGTCACGGAACATTGGGGATTGCAAAATGTTTTATGAAAACGTTTCGTAAGACGATTCAAAACAACCACTTCCATCGACGTTGGCTGTTGCATACGTCCTTTTTTATTATTATTTTTTGTCATTTACTACCGTAAGACGCTTTTGATCGCGCTCGTAAATTGTCGCGCTGATAAAAGCCATAGAAACGAGATCGTAGTTCGGCCTAAAGAGAAAAAGAAACATAGAGATAGCGAGTGTCGATCGCGCCTGTACGACGTTTTAATAAACGTGACGAGTGCACGCGGCGTTATTAACTCTCAAGGTCATCATCAAGGTGCGTCTAGGCTTCTCGCCCAACGGTTCCTCGTGCCGATACATGCTTTTTCATTTTCATTTATCCATTCATACCTATACACATTTATTTTTTAATACTAATTTCTCATGAAATAAATGAAAAGATTATTGCTCGCTCGAATAAATACTGATTGCATTTATATATACGTAACGATAACTATTCGATGCGTTAATTGGCACATACTAATTACAATGTGACGCGAATATCAAAACAATATTTGGATTTGTATAATCGTGTTGTCACGTATTTTAAGAAATATCGGTCCCTTTGCTTTTTTTTTTTTTATTATTATTCCTGACTCAATTATCGCAAACAATCGTTTCGTAATGTTTCTTTTTTTCCTTCCGAGGTGCAGAAACTTTTGTATGCAAGTTTGCCGGAATTTACTGATCACTTTTCCGGTAACAAAATGTTTGTTTACCCTCAACGCGATGCTTCGATAAAAAAAAAACATAAACCTCCGGGTTGACCAAATAAAATCGTCGTTGAAATTGCAAAATTGCGGTCTCCTTCCGGAAACTTTATTTATTGGTTTTTCGGCGATCAGGTCGATCGTCTCTCGATAAATCCTCAATACCGCGGTGGTCAGTTCCGAGAGTTTGTATATGCTCGCGCAAGAGGGTATTATAGGTAGATACGTGCGCGCGAGGTAGGGTGCGGGCGATCCGATGGCCCGTGACCCAGTAACGCGCTCGAGCTCCCCCTCTCCCGTTGTCAAACCCCTTCCACTCCCGCAGCAGAACCTTACGAGCGACTCTATGAGCTCGAGTCGTCTATCCAACCAGCCTTGGACGCGATCGAGCTTCTCTCGCTCTATTTTTCTCCTCTCTTTCTCCAGATTTTTATTCTATACACTATCTTTTTGGATTTATCGTCATTTCTCGCTCTCTCACTCTCTCTCGTTCTGTCTCCATCGATACCAATTGTTGTATCGCCATTGCATACCTATTGTTTTTATGACGATTATCTTTACGATTTTCCTCATTCGTTGTTCTACGATTAAGGGCTTACGTCTATCCAGAATTCGAAAAACGAGCGTCTTCAATTTTTTTCTCCTTAAAAACAAACAAAAAACGCTGCTTTTTTATTTTACGAATAATCGTGAATTTTTCTTTAATGTACTTTGCGAGTGTTGGATTATTTTTTCCGAACTGCACGCGGTGAGATAACTGAGCTATTGATATATTCGCGTGAAGGGTCGGCAAAAAAAAACAATGCTTTTGTACTGGACACGCTTTTGTTAAGGTATAACTATCGCAGAATGGGTTGATTTAGGATTTTCTTGAAATTTAGTGTAAATATTCTTGACATTAAAACGAACAACTTTCCTATGAGACGAAACATTTTCTGCCGTCTAGAATTTGAGATATTTCATTTCCAATTTTATATTTTTCCCATCTAAACGCATGTAAATTGAAGTGACGTTTCGTTAAAAAAGTTGCAAGAAAAAACAAAAGAAACGCGACTTCAATTTACATGCGTTTAGATGGGAAAAATATAAAATTGGAAATGAAATATCTCAAATTCTAGACGGCAGAAAATGTTTCGTCTCATAGGAAAGTTGTTCGTTTTAATGTCAAGAATATTTACACTAAATTTCAAGAAAATCCTAAATCAACCCATTCTGCGATAGTTATACCTTAAATTTGCCTTATTTATCTGTGATTAAAGTTTTTAATTTTTTGAATACGTTTTACTTTCATTTATACGAAAATCGAGCGTCTTTTTGGCTGGAAAATGGAATTTGCACTTGAGGCGTGCACCGTTCTCGTCTCCGAAATCTGACTGATTTCTTCGCATTTTGGATAAGCCATAGATTTATAACGAAAAGCACTAAAACTCGAAGGAACAGCTTATGGAGAAAGACTCTCCTAAATACGTTAAGAAAAGAAACGAAATCAACGTTTTCATGCAATAAAAATATTGAGGAAACGAAATATTTCTCGAGCTTAACCAAACACATGACTCCGAAGTGGGACATTTCCTCGTAATCCATTGATGACTATACGTTGCTTCATTTTCCATTGTTTTTTTGATTTATTTTATTTCATATTGCACCTCGTCGTAATGTCGCTTCAGCCTGCGACTTTTTTGAACTCAATAAAAATCTTTATCTGAGTTTTCTCGCTTTTCATTTATCTTTGCGACGCGGATGATGCGTTTACGCGTGTAAAACAATATGCGATGGCGCTGCACGAACTACGAGCTAGTTTCTCTATGAGTCCCCTCTGCATGTCTTTCTGCTTCTCCCTCCCTCTGTCTCCGTGCTGTGTTATAATTTTGAAGCAAAACCCAAGGCCACCAAGTGTGCGTACTCTTTGCTGCCGTGTGCGGCTGTCCGCCTATCGATTACCGACCGGCTTTTGCCCTTTTATTTATTTTATCATCCGCGTATTTACGCGTGTACGGTGGCGTACACAGACGCAGGTGTATGTCCCGTTGATCCGTCCGATCACGCGTATATCTATGTGTGTTCGTTCCACCAATCCATACCTTTTTTTACGTACACACATGGATACCGTTCGATTCATGTGCATCATAGAAACACAACGGAATTATTATTTCCGTACATTGACCATTTTTTCGGTTTTACCGCTATGGAACATTAATTCGCGACATTACTCTGTACTCTGCGCAACTCAATCGCAGAAATTATTAAAAAATCGCTTGCAGACGTTCTGTGAAAATTTTTCCTGCCGCATTCAGCTGCTTGCGATCGTTCGTAACGATGACGTTATTTTTATTTTCCAAAACGTGGTTTTTACTCACTTTTTATCGAATATTTCGTTCGGAACCTTTTGGAGGGTGCGGGCGGTTGAAAAACTAATGTTTTATTATTGAAACGAAAAGCAATGATAATGAACTGTCAGCTGGTGAAGAGGAACGAGGTCGATCCACTTGACTCGGAATATCTTGTTCGTTTTTGTATGCAAATTATAAAAAAATATACGCTCCTGTACAGATGATTCCTTCCGCAAGCATTATTCCAATCTCAATTGCCTCTCCCGCCCCTCTGTCCTCCAATAGGAATTATTTACGTAATTCTTGCAAGCCTCCACGGACCCTTTCTCGCATCGACAATAAACGCTGCATTTTCGTTGAATTTCAACTGCTCGTTGGCAGCGAAGTGACGACGATAAACGCAACACGAAAAGTATTGACCAACGGAAGAGAAAAAGAAATATTTAAAATGCTCCTTCTCAATGATTTATTTTCAATGGCAAATGTGCGATCGATGAACGTCTATTAGATAATATGATTTTGTGGCGAAACAAGCCTCGTTGAAAGCCACGTAAGGATCGTTTTCATTTTTTTTTCTGTCGACGACCTTGACTGACGTATTACTAGACACGGCTCTGTGTGCGAGCTAGGCTCGTTCTCCAATGGCGGAACACGCTCCGGTGGCACGCGCCTTTGCGCGTCATCCAGCCCCGTAACATCGCAAACAGGAACTTGACGATTACTTCTCTAATAAATGAAGCCCCGCGATAACAGTTTGCTAGTTTTATGCTTTTTTTTTTTCACTTTCGTTCATTTCTCGACTTCCATTTCTCCCTTACCCAACGCTCCCCATTCGTAATCTCTTTCGCAATCCCCGACATCAAAAGGCGGGCGTTGGGAAGATCGAGAAGATTTCAGCCTGTTTTTTTTTTTTTTTTAATATTT
>JBAJMU010000003.1:15991631-16048563 GCA_037952995.1 Hyposoter didymator
CCCCCCCACTGGCTTTTGGTCCATGTTCTCGGATCCACAGTTGTACAATTTTTATACGAGCTTGACTACTAAATAGGCCAAATCACCAGTATGCGCTGGTTCACAACGCGTAAGTCGCTCGCACCGAAATTTATTTCCGAGAGTTTTTCAAGCCATCCTGATGAATGAATTACCGCGCCTTGTGCATTTTTTCTCTCTCGCCGTGTCTTATACAATCTCGCATGATCCTCTATTCGACCATGATTACAAACTCGATGATTAAACAGAGAAATTTATGGTTGTTTTATGCTTCAGGAGGCGCGAAGGAACTCTCGGTAAGGATCGACGGAGTTTCGGCAACGAAGGTTTCCTGAAGACAGGGCTCGGTGCGGCATCTAGGACACCGCCGAAAGAAGCCGAAAGCTGTTCGAAGGAGTAAAGAGCGTGGAGGTGGAGCACCGAGAGCAGGAGAAAGAGGAGGAGGAGGAGGAGGAGACGGCGGCAGCGGCGGTGGTGGTGGTGGTGGTGACGGTGGTGAACCGAGTTGAAACGGCCAAGTCTCTCAGGAGGGTGGAAGAGAGATCGGGAGAAAGGACAAGGTGAGGGATCGATCTCTGCTGGGGCGTCAGAGGGCAGGAGGTGCGGACAGCGGCGAAACACGGTGATCGAAAAAGCCCGAAAATTGATCCATCAAAGCCCAAAATGCACATTGAGGTGCAGGTGGCCCTGAATTTCGTAATATCCTATTTGTACAACAAATTGCCGAGAAGGCGGGTCAACATATTCGGCGAGGAGCTCGAGAAAGCTCTCAAGGACAAATTCAAGGGTCACTGGTACCCGGAGAAACCGGTCAAAGGCTCAGCCTTTAGGTGTCTTAAAACCGGTGATCCTGTTGATTCGGTGCTCGAACGAGCCGCCAAAGAAAGCGGCGTACCGATCAAAGACATCCTCGAAAATTTACCTTCCGAACTCGCCGTCTGGGTCGATCCTGGCGAAGTTAGTTATCGCATCGGCGAGAAAAGCGCCATCAAGATTCTTTATTCCGAAAGCGCCGATCCGCACGATGAAAGCTCCGCCGATCGCGAAGTCACCAAGACTTTCAATCCCGAGGCTCAATGCTTCAGGCCCATCGAAGCTGTTGGCACTTCACTCAGTGGTCTCAGCCTCAGCCCCAAATCAACTTCACCCTTTCCAGCCTCTCTCGCTCCCTCCAACGGCCCTACTGGTCCTGTAAACTCAGGCACAAACAACGCCAATAATCCACAAAATGGTGGCCACGCTTCCGGCTCTTCCTCAGCACCATCGCCAACGCCGATAACCAATTCGTTCAAAGGCTCACCCAGCCCTGTACCCGCTTTTATTCCTCGTACAACCGCACCCCTTACATTCACTACCGCCACTTTCGCTCAAACCAAATTCGGCAGCACCAAACTCAAGACCAGCAGCAAACGGGCAAACAGGTATTACGCTTTTCGAATTTCTTTTTTACCCTTTCGTTACTATACAAACCGAGGCTTTGAACACGATTCGTCGAATCCAGTTTCTTGCATTCCTGGACAAAAAATACCATTTCGGCAAATTCAATCGCAACAAATCTTTGTTTTTTCTTCAGAATCTTTTCCCTCAATCAGCTGAACTGGATTAATCGCTCGTCGTTCGAAGCCTCCTCAACTTTCTCAGCATTCTTGTCCTCATAAAGTTTTGTTTTCAAACGAACGGCAATCTCCGATAATAATAAACTCTGCATCGTTCGGAAAAAAAACGAAAAATAATCGTTGACTTGTTTTTTTTTGTTCTTAAGCATATTAAAATTCTTTCAAATTGTTCGAGCAAATTGAGTTTCAAGGTGCGAGAAAAAGACTATCCGATCATGGCAGACGCATCGGACATAAATTTTGGGCAGTCGGACGTTGTATCGTTCGGACTAAATGACAAGTGTCGATTATTTGCTTGATTGATGTTGGAAAATAGCCAGAGGTTTAATTTATCGTAAAAAATGTTAAAAAAGTTGGTTGAATCTGAACGTTGCAATGATGAAGACATTTAGTTTGTTTCGTTGAAAAGGATAGCTGTAGTTGTAGCGGTTGTTGGTAGAAACCACCCACTCATTGACCCAGACCGTCCTCTTACAGAATGTCACCGACTGAATTCTCCAACTACATAAAGCAGCGAGCGATGCAGCAACAGATACATCATCACCATCATCATCACCAGCCGCAACAGCAGCAACAGCAACAACAACAGCAGCAGCCACAGCAACAGCAACAACAGCAACAGCAGCAGCAACAACAACAACAACAACAACAACAGCAACAGGGGGGTTTACCAGTGTCACAAAATTCGCCAACGAGTCGTTCGCTCTCGCCCGGTGGAATCGTCGGTCCTCAACAGCAACAGCAACACAGCGCAGCTGATCCGAGTGCCTATTTCTTTCACGGGCCCTATCATCCCCATCAGTTCGCCCATCGAAATATGTTCGAGCCAACGAATCACGGGGCTGCGACAAACGCCGCTGCAGCTGCAGCCGCCGCGGCTTATATTCCCGACATTTACGGGGCGAAATTCTCCTCCTCGTATCTCGACCCAACCGCCCTTGGGCATCAATTCTATGGGGCTAGCGTAAGCAACAATGGTGCTAATAATCCACCAGCGAATACACAAGTTTCCACCACTGGAAATCTCGGACCCGTTGGCTCGACGAGCAACAACGCGGCCGTTGCCGCTGCGGCTGCTGCTGCCGCTGCTGCAGCCGCAACTACCACAAGCCAACAGGACAAAGCTTCCCTTGTCGAGGGTCTCAACAGCTTTGGCCTCGGTTCCGTCACTCATTATCCCGCTAGTCAGTATCAGCATCTTCTCGTCGCCAATTAAATATCTCTCCTTTATCAATTTACCACAATGTTCACCGAGATTCATTGATTTATTGATTCATTCAATTAATGCCTTGGAACATTCCTCGAGGCAACTACGAAAGAGAGACTAATAGATAGAGAGCGGAAGAAGAAAGAAAGAGGGAGAGAGAAAGACTCGGTCGACTAAAATTGACAACCCCAAGGGCTACCAATGCCCTGCTAACGAAAACGACCCTCGCCCGCAAATTCCTCCATCCCCATTAATTTTTCCCATTTTATTTCATTTAATCTCCACTCCTTGGACTATTCTCCCTCTCTCTCTCTCTATCTCTCTCTCTCTCTCTCTCCCTCTCTTTCTCTCTCGATCTCTCTCTTTCTCGCTCTCCGTCTCGACGATCCAAAGAGAGTAGTCCCTCGACGCTCAAACAATAACAGCCAACTTCGAAGGGACAAATAACGCGATGAGAAGTGCTCCATCACCTCCCCTCCTCCCCGCCCATACCAGTAGACAATTATACTAAGGACGAATCGACTTTGGCCAGTCGACTTTAAAACGCGTTACGAACGAGTATATTATCATTATAATATACACCATTATCACTGTATACGCGTGTGTTTGTCTGTGTGTACCAAAGAATCCTTCAATCACGAGAACATTGGCAGACGAAACGAAAGAAAGCGAGAGAGAGAGAGAGAGCGAGAGAGAGCGAAGATGAGGGATTTTTTAACCAAAACGTGGACTGGCCGTTATGTGACACACGATAATACATAAAAACACGAGTAATACGATTAACACACACATACAAACACTCACATATATCACGAAGGTGTAATAATTTATTTTTTCACTGATATTAGTCAAAGAATTACGATATATATATACATATTTATATGTATTTCTTTACATATATATGTATGTGTGTATATATATACATATATCTGTAGAGCCTACGTATTAAATTACGTCGAGGGAATCCTCGCTCCGCAAGACATTCTCGTGCGAGCAAAAAGCAAAAATTCAAGGACAGGCGCCAAACAAATAAAAAGCTACACTATACGAGCTACGGATTCGAGGATTATCCACGTACAACCTCGATCGGAATTAACGAAACGAGCTCGTTCCTCTATTATATATATATATATATAAAAATACAACAAAACAAAACAAGAATGAGGCAGTGAAACACTTGATTGTAGGATAGGGAAAATTATAAATATAAAAATATAGAGGAAAGATAGATAGAAAGAAAGAAAAAGCAAGGAAGAGAGTGAGAGCGAGAGAGAGAGAGAGAGAGAGAGAGAGCGGCATAGGTTGAAACCGTTGAGGGTTGCAAGCTCCGTGGTCCTGAGGAACGAAGCACAGGGCTCGTCTTTTCGTACGGTCTCTTACATATTATTTTTGTAATGTATAAACACGATGAATGGCATAGAATTAAAAAAAAAAGAGAAAAAAAAAACAACAACAACAACAACAAGAAAAAAAACCAACAACATCAACAGATAAGACGTTTGGGCGGTCTCGCGACGCGTTTTTTGTCCCACCGACCCTCTTGAATGAGTTCTCGTTTTTCTAATAAAGTAAAGAAGAAATACGGTGTAAAACGAGTCAGGTGCATAATTATTAATCAAAATGCCACGTTTTGCGTGTGCGAGACGAAAAAAAAAACGAATTTTTCCATCGGTTAAACAGTCAACAAATGAATAATGAAAAGTTAAGGGAGGATGCGAAAAACGCGACTCGCGCGATCTGCTAAAATAAACCTTTATTAGTTTATATACTTAATCTTAACTACGGACACATACATAACTATTAACGATACGTACGACTGTGGTAGCTATGCTAGTACCTGCTATTGTTAATAAGGGTGTTAATTATCGGGACGTGGACGATTCGAGCGTCGTTAATACAGACACGCCGTTTCCTTCCCTCCCCCGCCCCTTGCCCCCTCGCCCCTTTGATTGCGATAAACTTGTACCGCGCGCCCNCCCCTTTATATCCGCCCCTCCTCCATTCCCCGGAACGAAGCACGAGAATAAATCGTTGCAGCAACAACAACAACAACAACAACAACAACAACAACAACAAACATTAAACCGCGAATCAAATGGATCTCTTGTCCCCAGGGGACGAGGCTGCTGAGCTTAAGCGAAGAATCAAACGCGCGATAATAGTGTTGCGGGACGATAACGCGAAATACGAAAAATAATAAAGAGAGAGAATTTTTAAAAAATAATAAATTAACTATCGGAATCGATTTTTCGATGCGTGGATTCGTCGGGTTTCGGGAAAGTATTGCGAGAGAGAGAGAGAGAGAGTGAAAGACAACTCTGGGAGATCTTGAACACGCACCGAACAGTACCGATTTATATAAACTATATTTAAAAATAAATATTAATGAATTTAATAAGATGATGAAAAAAAAAACAAACAACTGCATATATACATTATTACGAACGAGTCTAGAAGTAAATGAGAGACACACAAAAATAATAATAATAATAATATAGTATTATACGTTTACGATATCGATTATATACCAGAGCCAACCACTTTGTAAGAGAAAGACGAGAAAAGAAAAAATCTATATATCTATATATACATGCATATATATAAATATATATGTATGCATAGTTTTCCATATGCTAGTAGTTAAACTTGATGTAAACTACCGTACGACAAATATGGGAGAAAATATGAAGGCTGGCGGAGAGGGAAAAGGGCGAAGATGCATGGTGACGCGATAAAAACATGTAGCTTTTCAAAAATCGATAATCTCTCTGTGTTAAGAAGAAATATCAAGTGTCTATAAACGCAATTAGCGCGATTGTCCCCCATAAATGGGATTACTTATAACAAACGGATTAACAAATGCAGACAAAAAATAACAAAGAAACAAACAAACAGAATAAAAGTATAATGGAACACTTCATATACGCGATATATATATTCTTATACTTGGCCAAGCAGGGGCACTAGAGAGAAAGAGAGAGAGAGAGAAAGAGAGAGAAGGCAGAGGTGCGAGAACGATCAGGGTTTTCGGTATTGAAACAAACAAACAACAATACACACAAACAATTGGTAGTTTCCACGCGTACCTGCCCTATTACCGGTTATCTACACAAACTACTGTATAACCAAAGAAACGAGAAAGATATATACGTGCCCAATGTGCGAGGTGATAAAAAAAATTTGCGATTATTGCCGAAAGAATGCCGAAGCAGGCCGCGTTTTTCGCTCGTTGAGGATCAAGCAGGAGCGGCCAGTCTTTCTCTGTGCACTCTCTCCTGTAAATACAATAATTCTCTCGTACGTGTTTCCTCGATATTAATTCTGTCCTGCGCGATTTATTTATACACCGCAACTAAATATTTATATATATATTATGCATATTATAAATAATAACGTACATAATATATATATAATATAGGAAACTTAGGTGGCCCCGTTTACAAACGATTAATAAAAGGAAAGATCAAAATGGGAAAGGGAATGGGAGCGAAATATTGAGCTCGGAGGGCAGTCACGCGAGGGTTAGTTACGCGCGATCGATGATCCTCGTTCGGATCCTTTTATTATTAACACATACACCCACACACACACACACACACACAATACGAGGAGAAAATAAAAAAACACAACCACATACCGAATAACACTAATATTTACTAATTAACTAACCAGAGGATCGTAATTAGATTTGTAATTGATCATGCATATATTTTTCAATACCTCACGACTATTCGGTGTATGTAAAGAAACAAAAAAACCAAGATTTAAAAACGAACGAACGAAAATGATAAAAAACAAAGACATTTTAACGACAACAAACACACAAAGTTACATAACTTGTTAGTCTCCGCGTACACGCAGCCTGTTACGAGGCCTGTCTGTTTTTATTTCTTTCCATTCAATTACCGTATGTTTGGTTAACATTTTATCGGGCTTCTCAATACCCCCCTCCCCCCCCCCCCCCCNTCAGCTCTTGCGTTTTTATATTTTTTCTTCGTCGTTCCTCAATTCAAAGTCAGATAATCGCACGAGATACAGAATTTTCATAATTATTTCTTACGACGCGCTTCATTCGCAGTTTTTCGGTATTTATTTTAGATTTTTCATGCTCCCGGTAACTACGACTTTGGTTGTTATTTATTTGTTCCCTTGTTCATTGTCGAATGTACATTATCGCAATTATTATCGACACTAATTATTGTCAGAACCCACGGAATACTATTACTATGAAAAAGTAATATTATTACTATTAAATACTCCTACTATTCTACTACTACTATTACTACTACTATTAGTACTATTACTACTACTATTACTACTACGTGAAAAAAGAAAAAAGAAATACCATACTATACTATTACCGATTACAACTGTAGCCGCAAATTACCACCCTTATAGTTTCTCTCGTCGCTTTTAACGTTTCGATTGTCCATGGATGACTAGACCGTAAGATTTTTTGTTTCTCCATTCTGTTATTTTTTTTCTTCTTGTTGTTTGTTTTGTTTTTTTCTTCGAATAGTTTGTTATCACTTATTTTGTACGATAGACGATTGAGAAGAGGCGGGGCTGGACGAGAGTCATTTGGCGAGAGACGCGGGCGCGTGATGTGAAAATCTATCTTTTTTCGTATCTTTTTTTTCTCTTTTTTTTTCCCCCCCGCCATTTTCACTTACAGCTGAACGTTCGTTTGTTGGCTTTGATCTTTGATTTGTTTTCGGATTAATATCGATCAACAAATGTTTCGAGCTGGGACTCGCTTTTCTCACCAACGGAAAAAAAATAAAAAACTTTTTTCGATCGCGATCGTCGATCTTTTGGAGATTGACGCGGCCGCCCTGAGTCCCCTGGAACCGCCCCGCGAATTTTCTTCCCTCCTCGTCACCCCCACCACCCCCGTCCTACTGGGAAAGAAAAAAAAAAGTAACAACAAAACCCCGCGTCATTCGTTTCGATGACCTAATTCTTACACACCACTCGTAAATTATTTTTTGTATTTTTATATATTGTGAGACGAGTCGACCATGTTGGGGCTGTGTGTGTGCGCGCTGTGTGGCTGAAAGTGTGCATGTGTGTGCTAATAAACCATCTTCGTCGTCGTCGATGCAACGGCTACTCCGTTTTATTCTTCGATGTAATCACTTATAATTTGTATTATTGTTGTTGTTATCATTATTATTATTATTGAATCTTTATTATTATTATTATTATTTCTATTATTGTTATTCTTATTATTATCATGTAAGAAAAACAAACAGAAATAGTTCCGCATGTAATTTTTCACGGGGGTTTAGTCGAGCAAGTAAATATACAGGTAAACAGGGAAAACACAGGAAGCGAAAACCAAATGATTATTGTTCGAAGTGGACACTCGTTGATACACCCATCCTCCCCGAGTTTGTCCAGAGCAAGAAAAACAAAAATTATCGAAGAAAAAAAAACAACCCAAAGAAGGTTAAAACGTGAGAGTGAAACAAAATTGTAAAATGCCGTCTCTATATTGTTGTATCGCGTATGAAAGAGCGAAAGTTAGAGAGAGAGAGAGAGAATGTGTGTGAGCCAGCGTTGACGAAAGTTGTTTTGGTAAATATTCAACGCGCGAATAGAAAAATTTGTTTGGTTCCTGGCACCCGAAAGAAAAAAAAAGGGGGGATATGAAACGTGGGAGGAAAGAATAGAAACGTGTGTGAATAAAGAGAGAAAAGGATAAAAAATGTGGAAAAAAAGTTAAAATAAAATAAGAAAGCAAAACAAAAAACGAGGTCGACAACGTCGAGTATCAGGGCGCCTGGTTATTAGTACACATTTTTAATTAGCTCTGAAATAATGTCGGCGCCCGTATTAGTTGTTGAAATTTTTGTAGTTTAGAAACGAATATTCTTCGTAGAGTTGAATGTTGTCGATTTTCTATTAGCTTAAATAAATAAATAAAAAAATCATTAAACAAAACAACAAAAAAAAACATGTTTTAGGGAGCATCGGCGTGCTTGTTTGAAGAAAAAAAAAGTACTACGCGCATTCAACCCAAACACAGTCAAAGGAGAGACGGTTTAAAAAATAACCAAAATGAAGAAAATTGTGGAAACAAATAATACGATTAATGTACGTTGATTATAATAGATTTTCTATTGATTATCGCGCTCTCGATAGCCCACGCGGCAGCCCGCGAACGATCGAATATTATCGAAACTAGGCCGACATCCGTGCAGCGTTTCATTAGATTATGTATTCATATATGTGTATATATACATATACATATATATATATACACACATATATTTGACACAATATTTAATATATTATTTAGTACGTGAATATTAATACTATATGATGATTGTATAGGGTGCGAGTATCCGTATACACACCGAATTTAAACAAAACAAGAAAACAAAAACCAAAAGAAAACAGTAATGATGGACTACTGTACACGAAGAACCCACAGATTGAAAAAAAAACCAACTTGACACATGCAGTACGCGCAAGTATGTGTTTAAAAAAATGATGATGACGATCGAAGAAAATACGATAATATAATATCATGAAATTATTATTCTTTGTTACTTCTTTATAATTAAAATGAAATATATATATATATATATATCTATATATATACAATAAAAGAAAAAAAAACATAAAAGTATCGAATCGAATGTAAAAAGATTTGTTGATTTTTACGTTTATTAGACGCAACGAGTCGTTTTTGTTGCTCTCGCCTATCCGCGAAATGCCCTTGGGACATTTAGGTTCTTTAAAGTTCCGCGTTGACTCGGTTTTCACGCGCTTACACACAACAACACACTCAATCCTCACTCTCTCTCTCTCTCTCTCTTTTCTTCGTAATCGTAATTCTCCAAAATTACTACGTGCAGAGGCAAATATCATTCTTATCGGCACAACTGTGTAAATGTCCTAACGACCCAATGTCCGAACATATATTTTGATATTATTACACGCAAATGACGATGGATAATCTAAAATGTTTATCTCTCATTGTAATATGAAATGTTTTATAAATAATAGGTTGTTATCAGTGAAATTTGATTTTGACCGTTTTAGGAATATGACAAACTTCACGTTGTTTGTACTTGTGCGATAAAGCTTTTTTTGTTTTTCTTACATTTTTCTATCGTTAGATTTTATTTGTGTATATATAGACGAGCTATCGCAGTGGTTCTTTATCATATATATATATATATATATATATCGAACGTTGTTTTTGAAAGTAATTCTTCCGGGGCTTGCAAAAATTCTTGAAGATTTTGCCCTGGCACATTTTTTGTCCGAAAAAATATCGAAAACTGACAAGAAATCGTACACGACGCTGAAAATGAAATCGATCGTTATGATGAGTATTCGATGAACAGAAGGAGAGAGAGAGAGAGAGAGAGAGAGCGAGACGGGAGGAGAAAAAGTGAGTGTCGGAAACACGAAAGCGACAAAAATGTGAACGACCAGACAAAAATGATTGAGAAGGTAAAACAAAGAAAAAAGTTTCGTACACTCATATGTACATTGTGTTAACTATTTATAGGCAGTTTTCATCCAATTATATTAATGAATTATGTCACCATTTGTATACTAGTAAAGAAAAAGGTTATAGAATTTTTGTTTTTTTCGATTAAGGAATATCAGCTGTGCGATACGTTTTTTGTTTCTTTTTGGACGAAAGTTAACTCGGGACGAAGAGCGTCGCTTGGAAGAGTCGCGCATATATATACTATATTTACCCACAATTTATACGTCCGCCGTGAGTTAACCAATTTCGCGATCGGAATTACCGCGTACCCTTCCCAGGAAAATCCCCCCCCCCCTGCCCCATAACAGGGATATCTCTCCGCGGCATTATTAGTCTTACGAGAAAAAAAAACCAAAAAATAACGAGATTTGGCCTAATCTGTGTGTATCGTCTTCGTCGTTCTTTGTGTGTGTATATATGTACTTTATCGAGAAAAAAAAACCAAGTTTTGAGTAAGCTGTTGCCACAGCCAAGTTTGTTTGAACGGAATGAAAACGAAAAAAAAAAAAAACAGCAAAAATGAAGAACAAATTTTTCGGCGTTTATCGACTCTATTCATGTATATTTACAAATCAACAATTCTCCTGTCGATCATTCTTCGTTGTAAGTTTAAAACGATCATGCAATATTTACCTTTCGCGATCCAGCGATATTATTGATATTATTATTATTATCGATCGATATTTTGCGATATTATTACAACCGACGTAGCGATACTTGTCCAGCGATTTATCTCCGTTTCAATTTTTCGTACCAAACGCAATGATTAAGAAAGAACAAATATTTCACGAAATTCGAACTTTCATCGTCGGAAAACAATGACACGATGAGTGTGCGTATATAAGTAGATATGTACATACCGATATGTTCCGCTATGTATGTTGATAGCGCATACATAGCTTTTTTCGTAATGGACTTTCTTGAAAGTCAAGAAAACATCACTATTATGTTGTGTGTATCTGCATATATATGTATATATACACCTATACACACAGCCACATGTACACACACCCCCTCCATACACACGCATACATATATACATGTCTGTACTATAATAGTCTATAATTTTTCATACTGTTGTACGAATTTTTAAGTTTATATCAAAGTGTTTTGTGTATCGGTAAGACAGAGGTATATATATATATGTATATGTATTTATACATGTGTATATATATATATATATATATATAAAGAAATGATTAAGAAAATGTGTAGAGGAACATTTGCGTGGGAATTTTGGCCATAAAGAGTAAAAAGAAAAAAAAAGTACACTGCTATCCAGCGTCTCCTTTACACGCTTGTTTTATTGCTCGTTTTTGTTTTTTTTTTGTTGTTCTGCACAATTGTCGGATTAACGCCGGTTTCTCACAACTATTATGATTGTATAACGTATGTTACAGTCAATTCGGAACACAGCTGACGCGCTTGAGGCAGTTCCAGTCAATCGGGAGGGAATAAACGTAAAAATGATCCATTTCCCTTCTCCGTAATCGTTTTCTTGGTATAAAAATACAGGGTTTTTCACCGTCATTCTTCGGGAGAGAGAAAAAGAGAGAGGCGGGAGAGCTCGAAAGGAGTTTGTATGAGAAAGAAATATTACGCCAGTCTTTCAGATTTTGTTTGTTTGTTTGTTTCTTCAAGGAATGCCAGAAAGTCTATTTCTCCCATTTATTTCTCTTTTTCGCCGAATGAAATTGTTCGCTGCGGGCTTACTCGATTGGAAAATGTTGGTCTAAACACCGTCCTCGTGGATCTTCAAATAATGTATTTTAAGAGCTTTGTAATTGGGGTAAGTTATCTCGCAGATCGGACACTTTCTTCCGTTCGCTCCACGAACCACGTATTTGTCAATATGAATTTTTTTGCAAAGAGTCATTTTGTCATTACCCGGCGGGCGGTTCGCGCGATGAGCCGTCAACATGTGCGATGCCATTGATGACGGACTTAGAGATTGACGCGGACACAACGCGCAAGTGTACACAACGTTCGCGTGACTTTTCTCGTGCGTTCGCTTCGCCGTCAGTGTCTCGAACGCAAAGTTACAACCGTCCAAGGAACAACGATAACGCGTGGCTCGATCGCCGGCGCTTGATCCATGCACCTTTGTATAATGCTGTCTCATGTTCGCCAAGTTGGTGAAGAATTTTGGACAATCGGTGCACGGGACTTGAGGAGAACTGGCGTGATTAGAATCCAAACCGAAGTTTGTGTCGTTTGTTATTTTGTGCACCACCTGACGATGCTTCACCAATATCCGGATGTCCGCCATCGTTTTACCACAAAGATTGCAAATTATTGATTTTTTAATGTCTTCGAGAACCGGATTCGAATTTCGTTTCTGTGGTGAAGATACTGGCGATCTTACATAATTATTCACTGCGGTCGGGGCTTTACGATTACTCGATGGTGCTTTCGATTGATTGCCTGGCTTTTTCGTTGTTACTGCATGGGCCATTGATTTGTGCTTACTCAAAATCATCCTACTGGCAAATATTTTGTGACATACGTCGCAAGGGAATCCTTCGTTGAAGACCCAACGCTTTTTACCACGACTGCTGCCTCCCATACTCGGTGCTGCTTTGTGACGCTTTTTGTGCTTGCGAAGATTCGCAATCGAGCTGTAAAACTTTCCGCACAAATCGCACTGGGCCGGCGCCTGCTCACGCTTCGCTGCAGCACCGTTGCTCAGTATCGGATTTCTCTCGTGCCACTTCAAATGACTCGCCAGACTTTCCTCATCCGGTAAAACGTTGGTGCACAACTCGCACTGCAGCTTTTCCGAGATAAAAGGTTTCTCGGGCTTGCTACGTGCGCAATGAACCTCCCACAAGTGGTTTCGCAGGTCGGTCACGTCGTTGAATCGATCGTCACACACTTGACACTGCAAGGCTCCGCGTTCCAATCGACCAACGAGCGGACTTCCATTTGGAAAAGATTTCCTCGCTCTCGGTGAGCCGAGAGTTCGGGACTGATCGGTTTTACGTACTGGACTCGGAGTTCTTGACCGGTTTACCGTCGTCGTCGTCGTCGTCGTCGTCACTTCGACCCCGGAGTACGTCTCCGCCTCTTGTAATCCTCCGTTTGCTATGCTCAATCTTGAATTTACCCGGAAATGATGACCTCGGTGAATCTTGAGAGACGTTTCATTGCCGAATTTTTTGCCGCATATGTAACAAGCGAGATGATCCTCATCCTCGAGCCCGTGAACGGCACGACGATGAAGCATGAGCTCTTGCGGACTCTCGAACACCGATGAACACTGCGGACAATTTTCAACCTTCTCCGCGGATCGTTTATGCTCCAATTCCACGTGCTCCGTCCATTCCTCCTCACGAACGAAAGTTTTCGCGCATGTGAAACAATTGAAACGACCGTGCACCTCGTGCGCCGCTCGTACGTGACGCTTCAAGTTTGGAGCGTTCGCGAATACTTTGCCACACGTGTCGCACTCAAAATTACCCCCCGGATCCGATTTTATGGACAAACGAGGATCGTTCCTCTCCTTCGTTTGTTCCTTTTCCTGAACGTTGACTTTACTGTACCCCGGCGATGAAACACCTCCGATATTCTTACCAACACGGCTTGGCGACACTTCGATCCATTGATCATCTCCATCGCCATAGTGCTCGCGATAATGAGCCACAAAATCGCGAGTTTTGATCTTTGCGTCGCAACGATAACACACGATGTGGTCTCTCTTGTGATGGACTTGCGACAGGTGGTTGTAAAACTTGTTGAATGCAAGAAACGTCAGGCCGCAATTGATGCATCTGTAACACACTCGACACTCGGCAGGTAAGTTTTTGCAAAGTAACACGTGCCGCGATAGGTTTTGCTTGTGTTTGTAAATCATTCCGCAGTTGCTGCACGGATGATTGTACGCTGGATCCCCGTTGTTGTAAGGCGCGGGCATTCTTCGTACTCGTTTCGCTACTGCAGCCTTTCGAACCGGTGTTTTTGAGCTCGAAGCCAAAGAACTAATGGTTTTAGTTTGCAAATTAGGCGCTGGCTCGAGCCGAGGCGGAGGACGAAAAGATTCTCCGATCATTTGTTCGTATTGACGATCCGAATGACGCGACAAATGACTCAAAAGTTCTTTTCTGTTTATCAATGATCTGAGGCACATGTTACAAGTGAAATACTTCTCCGTACCGTGCTCCGGAACTACCAATGCTATTTTCATCGCGCATTGGAAAGACGCTCCACAGTGGAGTTTGTAAACCGAACGATCAGCGAATTCCGTTAAACAAGCTATACAAGTGTAAGGTCTCAAATCCGGCATATGCTGGCGAATGTGATTCAACGTACTCCGACGATCGCTGAAAGAAACTCCGCAAGTGTAACACGAGAACGTCTTCAATTGGCTTATTATGTTTTGCTGTACCGGTGTCAACGGCGAGTCCTTTTCCAAGCTGACCAATTCGTCCTCCACATCCTCTACTTCCATTTCTGTTTCGACTCCTTCCTCCTCGACCAATGAATTTTCCTCCGCCGCAAAACTTTCGTCGCCTCCTGCCAATTTGTTCGATTGTGAACCTTTTGAAATCAATTGTTTTCCGCTATGAAAACGTTCCATGTGCTTTGCGTAACTGTGTTTCGAATGCAAATATATTTGACAGTACGCGCATCTCTGCTTGTAGCGGCGCAAGCCCCGATAATGTGTCAGGGGACCTCGTCGAGTTTTTTTCTTCGATCCCTTCTTCTCCTTCAACGCCAATGGGATCAGTGGGTCCTCCGAATCCAGCACCGCCGATCTCTCTTCCCTGTGACCAGCCACCGCCATTGGATTCAACAACAGATCTGTACTACGAGCAGATTCTGTTGCAACAAACGCCGTTCGATTTTCCTCGCCCTCTGTCGGTTCCTTCTTGATCCAAGCGACTGCTGGACTCGTCTCAACATTCTCCGGCCCCCCTGTAACGTCCTGCACTTCCCCAGCTTCCTCGTCCGAACTCAGAGGCACAGCTGACCCTACCTCCATCACTTCCTCGTAATCCGGCGGTTCGACCTTGATATTTCCCACCTATAAAACAAAAACCAAATTTCTCACCCAACTTATCAACAATAATCAATCAACGATTGTACTCACGCTCTCTGACAGCGGAATGAGACATTGCTTCAATTTCTGCTGAGAGCGCAGGCAATACTCCTTGTAAGAATGCCATTTGTTCACTCTTCTCAGACACTCTGAACATATCGACGTTGATAATTTGTCGTTTGTTTGGATCTGTGAATAGTGAAAAAAAAACTTTTTAGTAAAAATATAAGAATTACGACTTTCAAGTTTTATTTTTGGTGGTTTTAGTTCGTGGGTCCCAAAGGTAGCTTCAGCTGTTTTTCACCAAGAGACATTATCAACCAAGAGATACGAAATTTACGATGCGAGCTAAGCTTGCCGGAAACTTTGACGTTTTTAAAAATCGAACGGAAAAAACAAGCTGGTTTTTCAAGATGATGGAACAGTCGCCTCGAATTTTCGAAATCAAAATTCTCCGATGTCGTTTGACCAATAAGAAAAAGGCTCTGTCAGCGTACGCATGACAATGGCAAAAATCCGCTGACAGAGGTTTTTTTCTATTGGTGAAACCGTGTCGGAAATATTCAATTTCGAAAATTGCAGCTGCCTCTTTCGCACTCACACTGCCGTCGGTTTTTGAAATTTTTCGCAAATTAATGGCGTGAAAAATTTACGGCTCGCTTCATTTCATGATTGCCAATTTCGAATGACCCTCGCGCTATATACATAAGAGTTTTTATTCATACGGACTGTCGCGAGAGTCGTTATCTATATACATGAATACATTAAAGGGGTAATCACACACACACACGCACACACACACACACACACACACGTTCGTATGCCATACGATACGCGCGCGCGCACGCGTGTGTGTGTGTGTGTGCGTGTGTGGACAATGGAACAAACCTCTATTGAAAGGCAAGTTTGAATTTTGGTCACAAGCGAAACCGTCGTGACTGCTTGATCGGCGAAGACCGATGATTTTGGCTCCTTCGACGAGAGACACAATCTGCACACGTTTCCAACATTCCGCACATCGAGGACATCATTCATCTTTGATTCCGGCTTTTATTTTTACACTCACGCCGCGCCCCGACTCACTAACTTTCAAGATTCTCGACTCAATGCCCAGCCGCGCATTAGATAACCGAAAACACATCTACTCGAGCGATGCACAGTATTATTATCGCGATTTACATTTGATCAAGCTTTCAGTTGTTGCTTTCGGCATTCTATAGGTTAGAACCAACCGAACCAACGGAGCATCCTCTTTACAACTGTACAGTGGATGAATAACGACAAGCAAGAAGGCGAACCAGTACCGCAAGAATGGTCGCTCATTTCAGGGATTCACCGGCAGAGAGCGCGTCGCCGATAAGTCCGGGCTCTTTCCATAGTCGGCTATGCACATCCATTGCATTGAATTTATCGACTATGGCCATAATCTTATTAGAACACCATACATCTTCGATGGACCTCCAAACGATGTATGAGGGAAGTCTACATATATGGTTAATAAGAAAGACTCGAATGAAGAATTTTTTAAACGTCTTTTCGGAAAAGATGCCCCTCCACTCTGGTAGACCGATAATCCAATTAATATAGCGTACACAACTGTACGACCTCCAAAAACTTGCAAGAAAAACATCCATACAGTGAATTCGAGAGGGTCTCGCTCAGGGACTCTGAGGAAGTGCGGTGTGCGCCTCCGCGATTTTTTCCTCTCTCTCTCTCTCTCTCTCCATCACTTTCTTCGTTGACTAGACTGTAGAACGGCAGTCAAGCGTTCGCGCTCAAGGTGCACGGTTATGAGAGTTTTTACCTCTCGTCCCGATCACCGAGAGCATTTGAAATCTCGTGTTTTTGTTGCCTCAACGAATTATCGTGATATATCATTCGGTTTATCTCGATTTTACTTTCATTACCTATTCCTTTTATCATGATGCTAAGATTTCGTTGTAAAAAACTGTGATAATTTCGTTTCCTCGTTACATTTGTTCAAACTTACACGATATTGTTTTTTTTTTTTATTATTGTTGTTTCGTTCGCTTGTGATTAATGGAAAAAAGCACGACCACATCGTAGCCAAGGAACAAAGTGAGTCACTTTTATATTCAAATATATCGATAGGTATTTTATTCAAGCTGTGAATATCGCTGTGCGTTGCTTCGTGCCTATGGGTATTGTAGCAATAATACACTCGGAGAGACCGGTTTGTTTCCGCTTTGTCTCCTTCGAAGCGTGCTATCCGCGAAATTCGTCCACTGACCCTCCAACAGTCTCGGTCATACATCGGAAGAGGGCGCGCGAGGGGGCGAAAAAACGGCTACCAGTATATATAGTTTTTATATTGAAAAATGTGTCTTTTGTCTCGAACGGTGCATTGTGAAAGAAATCTTCAGAAAATGATCACCTCAAATAAGGAGACTCCTGAAATTGATCTAACCAACAAAAAAAAACACAAAAATGATCGAATACAAACAAAATGTTTCGTTTTATTCAAAACCCATGAATTTCCAGTGTTGATTTCGCCGAAGAACCAACAACTGCATAATAAAAACTCAGTAATTTCGAAGAATTACAAAATATTGGAATTCAACGTTTTTCGATGTAAAAAAAAAAGTAATATTCACGTTCAAAGTGGCAATACAGAAACGTTTTGGCTATCAGTAGTAACAGCTCGTGTGACACATCGGACAACGTTTTCGAGCTTCATATTTTGAGGAATAAATGGTCCTTTCGGCCGAGGGGCTGCAGTGCTCGAGAAATGTTGGAATAACCGGCTTCATGCTCGAATACTCAGAAAGAGACGGAGAGAGCATTTTTACACTTGAGCCTTTTTCTTTCTTTTATGCGATATATACGTCGTTTATATACAGTAATACCGGACGAATTATTGGCAGGAGGGCAGAGACTGGCTTTGGCCTCTTTTACAACCGATAACCAACGTGAAACCTGAGAATTCAAGATCCGCTTCGCGATCCTCTGCCACAGACTATTTATTTGGTCCAGTGCATTTCGTGCGGGATAAATCTGGACAATCTTTCGGTATTGTACGTTAAAACAAACGTTGAAAATGTCAAAATTTTAATTCCGAAATCTCGAACCGTGTATGTTTATTGAAACGAAATGAATGATTCTCGATAATCAAGTTTTTTGATATTTTCCTTGTCGTGCCAGTGCATCAGTATTTTTTTAAGGACGAAAGTTTCATTCGGGCGTCGAAATTTCTTGTCACGCACGTCGCAGTGACACGATGTGTCTGTTTAGCTGCTGGTCCACTCATTGAAATCACCTTTTATGGATAAGATACTGGGCTGCCTCTCTCTCTCTCTCTCTCTCGCTCTCTCCTTCCCTCTCTTTCTCTTTCTTTCTTCACTACGTTGACGATGTAGCGGCAATTCGTCAGCGTCGTATTTCCCCACCATCGATTGAACAACGGTGAGGCTATTGCAGGAAATGCTCGATCATCGAGTCATAGAACGGTTTCGTTCTCGTTGTGAAATCGCGCTTAATCGTCAAAAATTATTTAACGAAAAAACTGCCGAGAGAAAAGATCATTGCTCAACGTGGAGACTAAAAGTGTTTACCTACTTTTTTCTGCCCCGGACGATTAATCTTCGGGCTCAGAGGACACATACAGAAAAAAAATGATGAAAACAATTTTTTGTTTTCAAAAGAATCGACACTCCCGGTTGATTATTTGCGAATATTTACTCGAAGGAATATTTTCTCGATACGAACAAAATTTAGTCAAGTTTAGCCCCAATGCATTTTTGGGAAAGAAAACAAAAAATTGCATCAACTCGACGAGACTCGTTATTACGAACGAGGATGTACTCAGATATATCGTGGGTGGAAAATTGCGGGGGCGAGAATCGTCCTTGAGCCCACTGAACGGTTACAGACAGCAGATAGGAGAAAACTCACACTTTTTAAATAATAATTTTTCATTAGATAAAAAATATGGTTGTATAAAGAAAAGTTGCATCGTGGTGGCAATTAAAAATAAAATGTTTTCTCATGATAAATAAATGAATATACACATTTGTTAATATCCTAGCTGTATATCTTGACGTGGGTCGTCGTGAGCGTTTAACCGTAACGGAAAAAAAGAAGAAACTCCTCCAGTCGAGTTGAAGCGTTATTTTTCGTGTCTATCTGTATTTCCCATTGCCACGAACAAGCGCAGGCGTTCACGCTCTTTAAAGACGTTTCTTCTCTCTCGCTTGATTTTTTTCTCTCGTTTTTTCACTACGCCGTTTTTTTCACTATGTATAACGTTGAATTTCGTAATCGTTCAGTTTCTTACGCGTGGCCGGGCCTCTCAAATGACAATGAGCCTACGTTCAACCTAAATTAATCGAAAGTCCGTACTCACGTATTACATATGCATCGAAAGACACTCGCGTGGGTATTATTAATATATGTATCGTATGGTGTGCCATTCTCAACACGTACCGTGTTTAATGTCATTCGACACAACACACTACCTCTCTGAATACATGACTCATTGTTGTATCTACATTTTTTTTATGCCTTAATTATATTATGATTGGGAACATCGCCCAGCTTCCTTTTAGAGAATCTTTATTTTTTTTTTTTACTTCCTGTCTTTCCAGAGACTTTTTTTCATCGATTTATTTTGTCCTCGACACTTGGGAGGATATTTGTGATCCATTTTGGTTAAATTTCGTTTCTTTTCCATTTTTTTTTCCGTGCAAAGTCAAGGAATTTGTTCTTGATTGAATTTTTTTTGTTTTGCTTCCTCATAGAGGAAGCTATGTGACGGTGAAAATTTTTTTTTTCCAGTTTTCAATGTCAATATGCTTAAAATGTCCCAAAACGTCGAAAAATCATATCTAGAAAAAATGTCCGGATGTGTGTGTGTGTGTGTGTGTGTGTGTGTGTGTGTGTGTGTGTATGTTCTGGCACTGTAAAATTCAAACGTTCATAACTCGAGAACGGTTTGAGCTACAGGGCTCCCGTTTTGCACAGATGTTAATCTACACCGGCTCTTCGTTCGTTGAGAATTTTGTCGGAATTGATAGAAAACTACGGATTCTAGCGCATTTTTAAATTTTCAAAAAAATGTCGTAATTGCTCTAGCTTCCGCAAATTTTAAGATTTATTATTAATTTTTTTTTATAATTAGAGTATCATAATAGGAAGGTTGGTATTGAATTTGAAAATGATCGGTTGAACGGTTTAAATTTTATGGGTTTTCGAATTTCACAAAAATCTTAGTTTTTCGAAAAATATCGAAATCTTGTAAGATTTTATGTATAAGTCGGTACTCCCTCTTTTTTTTTTTATGTCTATTTTTATGTCAATCTCCATGTGTAATTGCAGTGAATGAGAGTATTGACTCGCGACGTGGAAACATACAATGGAAGTCGTGCTGTCACCCGGTAGATTCGGTGACGAGACACCGGGAGTGCCATTCCAGAAAGAAGAGATACGAGAATGGTCACACGTCGATCGTCTCACCGGTATGCTCGAACGTGCACGAGTCGAGACTGGAAGATGGCAAACTTCCAATCAGGGAGCTGCGAAATCTTATGGCAAAGTAAATAATTTTACGATTTTTATGAATGTTCGTGATACACAGAGGAATGACATTGAAATGCACGATGTAATTAAATTTTTAACCATCGAAAACTATGACGAAATATTTGTTGCAATTAAATTGCGATTAAAAAATTGAGAAAAATCGTGGCATCTTATTAATAATTTTTTAATTAAAAACGAAAAACATCGCTGTCAATTAAGCGGTGGAAAGTTTCGCGAAACATCGTTAACGCACACCCTGTTCCTAATACTGCAATTTCTGAATCGCGTTTCTTCACGCTCGAGTGCGAGCTACATTTATTCTTTTTCTCTCCTCTATTCCATTTCAATGATAATTTTCGAATTATCATCACGAGATTGTACACATAATTACCGCTTTTTGTAATTAAGAAAGAATAATAAAAGTTGAAAAACAGATAGAAAAAAATCAGCCAAGCCGGAAATAAACGAAATAGCAGTAACGATTTTCTCTACACTCTCTTAAGGTGATAGACTCGAGGGAGAGAAACTCGGCGGATGGAAGCGTCGTTCAGAGAGCCCGCCGACAAGTCGAGATATTTCAGAGTCAGGGACGCGGCCGATCGGTACAAGTTGTACGCGCCTCCCAATGGTCATCCTCAAGAGTCACTGACTCCACGTCCAGCGTCAGTAATTCTTCAAAATTTCCGCTTCTCGCTAAGGTTGGTTGAATTTTCAAAACTTAATCAAATTTTTCACATCGATATTCTCGTTTTTATTGAACAACTGAACAACAAAATGAAATATATCGTTTTTTTTGCTTTCAGGAAGAGACGAAAGACGAAAAAGAAGGAAAATTGGTAGCGCCATCGCGTTTGGAGACAACGTCGGAAAAGAAAAGTCTTTTGCACGAAGATACGATAAGCGAACGTTTGAGCGCATTGTTGGGAACGTTTTCTTATCCGGTATCGTCGACAGTGCCATTGCGGAGAATTGACTCTAGATACTCGAGTCGTGCAGCGATTTTGAAAAACTCGAAAAGAAGCAACTCGAACGAGGATTTGGCGATATTGTCACGCGATAAAGTCCACGAGATCGAAAAAATGCCAGTGGGGATGGAAAACTGTGGGATCGGTGAAGAACGCGGAAGGATTAAATATTCCGCGTCGAATGTGGATCGCGATGAGTTTGAAAGATGTAGAAAAGCTTCCGCCTTGGTCCGAGAGGGAGATAAAAAAATGTTGACGTGTTTCAATAACGAGGAAGCAAGCAGCAGACCCGCCAAATCGGCCATACAACTTCTTCCATCCAGCAAGTCAAATACTACGGTCGTTAATTTAATGAACGACTCGAGATCAGTAAAGAATGCGGAAATACTCGACGGAGATGTTCCCAACGTCAACTGGATTCCGGTGACTTCGAAAAATCTCCGAGAAACACGAAAAAACGAGGTGGAAAATGGTTTTATTTCGAGAAATGTCAAGACCGAGGAATCTGACGTCTCGAATCTCTCTCAAAAAGCCCCGAAACGCGTCGGTTTTTCCAAAACGGAAATACACTTTGTCGCGGACTCGGGTAAAGTCAATATCGTGGAAACCGACGAAAAACCACCACCCACGAATAAATTTCGTCGTAGAAGACGTCTTACCAATGTTGCCACCAACAAAATCGTGCCTGACGTCCATGGCATTCCGTACGACCCGAAAGTTATCGATTCTCCTGTTCGTTCCATCACCGGTCCTTGCGATCTCGAAGATACTCCGAAAAACGAGCATCAACGGGGACACACTACCACCGTCAAACTTGGCAGTGAAATCGTAAACAATCACGAGAGAGGTAATTTCATTTCTTTTTTTTCCTCTTTATTGAACAAACGTTCGGAATTTTCATCGAAAACTTTATCAATTTTAAACTAATCTTCCGAGAATTTTTTTTTTTTGAACGTTTGTTCATGAGTTTTCTTATAAAACACCATTCCGTAGACTCTTCCCGCATGACGGTGGCTCTTTCTTATCTTTTTTCTTTCCAGTAGAACACAAATCGTACGTACAACTAATGCAAGCCTGTTGAAAACTTAATTGGGAGTATTTTCTTAGTATCCTCTGCGTAGCGGCGCCATAGCTTAAGTATCATTGTTATGCGTTTGACCAAGGTGGCTTGTAGCACTTCCGGTTGGACGTAATATTTTCAAAGCTCTGGAACTCCAACAACATTTGCCTGTTCTAAAAATAGTGCAAAATTTACAATTGACTCGAACCTTCGACGAAAAAGAATCGTTTTTCTTGTCTGCATGTGTTGTGTCTTCCTATTGAAAATTAGAAATAACCGTTTTGCAACTGTACTAAATGGAGCATCCATGAGCTTTTCGCTCGTCTTGACTTGGACAATGGGATTTTTTTCTCGACCTTGAAAAGCTTAAAAACCAGATTTTCCAGGACTTCAAGAAGCTACGAGCCAGGGAATCCTTCTACGACTCGAAAATCGTATTTACGATCGTCTCGAAGCTTGTACCTCGAAAAACCTTGATGATTCGGATTTTTCTAAAAATTCCCACCACGAGACAGCTATTACAATGGAAATCGAAGAGAGTTCCCTTAAATCGACTCGCCTGGTAATGAATTTAACGAAAAATCCAAAATCATCGATAATCATCGCCGATACGGAAATTTGGGATAATCGTGAGAAAGAAGAGTTACTCGATTTCGGCGCTAAGACAACGAAGAAAAATCACGATCGTCTCACGAATCATTTCGTCGAGTGGGAGAATGAGACCGAGCCGAAATCCATTGTCCTCGACCCACAGGATATAAAAGTGCCATTGGACCATCGAAATATCGATCCTTGCGAATTCACGTTTCCTCTGTCCAAAGAGACTGAAAATATTCACGAGAATACCGAATCCTTTACGATAGGTAGACAATCGTTTTTTTTTTCTGTTTACATTTATTTTTATGTGATTTGTTTTCTCGAGGGTTCGCAGTCTCCAGAGTTCCGAGTTCCCATTAGCTTCGAATAAAGGAATACGGTTTGCAGAGCTTAGAATAACAAAAGTGAAAACTTCAGGACATACCAAAATTCAAGAAAAAAAATACTTTCCAATTAGAACGAAAAAATATACTTTAACGATATTTACGTGTTGTTTCATAAAGCTTTGGAGAAACGAGAACTTTTTTACTTAAGTAGCCCTACGCAGACATGACGAAAATCGCCCGGGGCTCCCTTAAGCAAATATTATTAAACGACATGCGAAATTAATGAATTTTACCTTTACAGCCAACGAAAAAAATGGTCCAACTGAACAATTGGAATCTGAGACAGACACGGCGCCGGAAGTGCTTTTGAAAAAGGATCTTCCGAGCCAGGATTATGATGTAGTGTGTAGAGATGCTGAAAATAATCAAGTTGTTCTGAAAATGGTAACGACTCATGAGCCAACGATTGCACGAGTTGAAAACGACCACCTTTCCAAAAGACTTAAAAAACCAGCGATTAAGAAAAAAGCTACGAAAACTGAGACACCAGCAAAGAAAAAATTGCCGAAAGAGCATACTTACGTAAATATTTTTACCGGTTCGAAAAATTTGCCAATCTACGAGAATTTCAGACTGGCTGAGCCACGAAGAATTGAAAAAATCTGCAGTTCTGCGAATAAATTTGAAAAATCCTCTTTGGACAAAAGTTCTCGAGTTCCTGACCCGAAGGGTCCAATTTTGCTGACAAATAATCTCCCGGTGATGAGCCCTTTGGAAAATTTGAATTCTGATAAAAGCAACAGCGCCGGTGACGGAAAGTTAGTAGAAATTTCAGAATTCTCAGCAGTCTCGCCGGTCGTTGGTAAAAAGTGGAAAGAGAAAATGAAGGAGGATAAAACAGGCATCGGTAATAAAAAATTGGTTCAATCGTCTTTGAACTCGAGTGGTAGTTCGACATCGCGAACGAGCAAAGTGTCGAAGAGTTTGATGGACAGAGGCGTTCCAAAAAGTCGAATTTCTGTCTCGTCGACCGAGAGAGATTCGAGACTCGTGAATGAAACTTCCAGTTACCACAAAAAATCGCATCCTTCTAATACAAGCTCGAGAGAGATTTCTTCCACGAGAAGCACGAAAAACAACGAACCTCGAAGAAAACCCATGGAGGTGGTTTACCAAACCGCCGTGTATAATATGAAAAATGAAAAGCTGTCGAAACCTCAGAAAGGCAAAGAATCCAAGGGACCGAGATATCTCAACGAACTCATTTGTGGTGCAAAAACTAAACGAGACTCCAAGACCAAAAGTAATTATTCACTGCTGTTAATTTTATTTTCGAATTACTAATGAAAAAAAAATTCGTTCACATTGAAATCGACGTCGTTTTACAGCTTCGAACACGGTCCAACATTCGGCTCATCATAAAGGTGCTCCGCAGGCTGTCCGGTGAGCTATTTTCTATTGAACAATAATAAAAACCAGAGAAACAATCGAAAACATAAAAAATCGATATCGTGATAAATCGTTAAAGTTACTCAATCAAATTTGACATTTCGTTTAGACTTGAATATCTCTTCAACACTGAAATTCTCAAATCCCAGATAAAGAATTACCAAAAATAATGCAAAACTTTTTTCTGTCTAGACACTGGAAGTGAAGAAATGGTTCTGCAGTGGCTGTAACTTTATCAAAAGAATTACGTCCTTTTGATTAGAACCAGAAGTGCTTTAAAATAGCATTCCGTCCAGTGATTACAAAAGCTTATTAAAGTGCTAGAAAAATGAAGAAATTCCTCGAAGAAAAAAGAATAAACGAACACAGTATATTCTAGAATGAATTCTTCTTTTCGTAATTATCTTATCAATTTTACGATTGCGTGAACTTTGAACAAGCGAGTCAAACGGTCACGATCACTGTGGATTTTCGTCACTTTATTTGCATGCGTACTCTACGCCAGGTCATTATCGTTTAGTCTGTTCGTTGGATTCCACTTAAGGAACTCATCCGCAAAAATGAATGTGAGTGAAAGCTTCCGAGCAATTTTTCCATAAGCCGATTGTGAGTAATTCGAAGTGGAGGAAAAAATGGCATTGCAATTATTCAATCACGCTATTTTCCTCGAAGAACTCGCCAGCTGGAGAAAAGTTGTGGGGTGGTCGTTTCAAGGAAGATATCGATATCCACATGGACAAACTAAACTCTTCCATTTGTGTAGACAAGCGGATGTACGCTGAAGACATTCAGGTGCTTTTGAAAACGTTGAAAAACAATCTTTAAGTTCATTTTGCCATTTCCTGAATTTAATTTTTCATTGATTTACGCAATAAATAAAAAAAAGGGAAGTATCGGCTATGCCAGAGCTCTGATGCGGGCGGAGTTGTTGTCCAATTACGAGGGAATTTCCATAGTCAATGGACTGCAGAAGGTAAAATTTAGAAAAACTAATCATCAGTAAGAGCAATGAAATTCAATTATTCGTCGAACGCTCGAAAAACTCGACGATAAACGATAAAAATAAAATTCGAACCGAAATCGATAACTCAGATCCAAGCAGAATGGGAGAATGGGCATTTTGTTGTGTGCTCTACCGACGAGGATATTCACACTGCGATCGAGAGAAGACTGACGGTAAGCTGACGTGAACGAAGAATTAAAAACAAAACTGGTTCTTGCGTCGAATTTCGATTGGGAAAAGAATCGAAATTTGTTTGCAATCGTGATTGAAATATTGGATTCATTCGTAGGAAATGATCGGGATAGCAATTGCTGGTAAATTGCACACAGGAAGGAGTCGAAATGATCAAACAATAACTGATACTAAATTATGGCTTCGTAAAGCCATAGACGAGGTAGCAAAAACGTTGACTTGCTTGATCGAATTGTTGGTTGCACGAGCTGATAGAGAAAAAATGGTCATTATGCCGGGCTACACGCACTTGCAAAGAGCTCAGCCAATTCGTTGGAGTCATTGGTTGCTCAGGTAAAAAAGAAGAATGTGAATATTTTTAGTTCTGGGGCAAAAATGATCGAGTGTTTGTTTCGAAGCCATGCGTGGAATCTGAAAAACGACTACTCGAGGCTCGTTCAAATTCGCGAAAGAGTTGACGTCATGCCACTCGGTAGTGGAGCTCTTGCTGGGAATCCTTTTGAAATAGATCGTTTGAAACTTGCCGAAGAACTTGGATTTTCCAAAATCACAAACAACAGTGTTCAGGCTGTGGGGGATCGAGATTTCGTTGGTAATTTCGTTTCTTAATTCTTTTTCATTAAAAAACCATTTTTTCAACCTGCAGATATTTCTCATCGACACTCTGGTAGAAATATTTTTTGCCAGATTTAGTTGAATTTTGAATATTTTGTATTTCAGTCGAATATCTGTTTTGGGTGTCATTGGTATCGATACATCTGAGTCGTCTGGCAGAAGATCTCGTTATATATAGTTCTCAGGAATTTAATTTCGTTAAATTCTCTGATGGTTTCTCAACAGGCAGCAGTCTGATGCCCCAGAAACGTAACCCTGACTGCGTTGAGCTTGTCAGAGGAAAAACTGGCACTCTGATTGGCAAAGTCTGCATGAAATAAAATTCTTATTTTCTCAAATTTTCTTTAAAGTATTTATCTGAATAAGATTCGTTGATTATCAGTTGATGGGTTTGATGACGACCCTTAAAGGACTACCGTCCTCTTACAACAAGGATTTACAAGAAGACAAGGAAGCTTTATTCACGAGCCATGACACGTTATTCGCAATGCTAAACGTGATCAAGGGAGCGATTGAAAATCTGTCAATCGACAAAGAAAAATGTCAGGCTGCGTTGGAATGTCATATGTTGGCGACTGACATCGCTTATTATCTCGTTCGTAAAGGGGTAAATCGACGATCAAATTTCTTCCCAAGGATTTGTTGAACTCGTCGGTTGAAGAAAAAAAATGTATAATTTCTAGATTTCGTTCAGGGAGGCTCATCATGCTGCTGGTAGAGTTGTAGCTTTTTCCGAATCCAGGAAAATCCAATTACGGGAAATAACGATGAGTGATTTGAAATCGATAAGGTACAGAATTGCCGACTCTAACTTTTCAATATTCGAATTCAAAATGACGATATTGATGAATCATTTTCGAAAACCTTATTTCTTATTTCTCTAGCCCAAGTCTCGATATGTTAACGTAGCTGATCTAACACGCTGGTCAAATGAGTACTCACTTTACATAATAATTTCCACAAAGTTCAACACATTAATTAAAGTTGAAGAAAAAGAGTTTGTACCGCAAGATCTGATCGACATTTTTTCAAACAATTCTGAAGGATTCCAAAGTTATATTTCTTTCGATAACAAATATAGCAATGAATTTGCGAAAAAAATGTTTCCTCCTGATTCAAGGAATTAACGCAGTGAAATCGTAGAGTATGTCATTAATGTCATTGCACACATTGAGGCCGGCTGTGAGAGAAATTGACCGTAATTTTGTTGTTGTATTTTTGCACTGTGACCTTGACATCAAATCATCATAAAATTTAACTTCCACCGGTCCAGTGAATCACAGTAGCTTCCTTCAACGTTGCTACCACGCTTCGAAAATATCTCCTGTTTACAGCCCCAAGTTCTGCGAGGATGTCGTAGAAATTTGGAATTTTGAGCAGAGCGTCGAGCAGTACAACGTAATCGGTGGCACGAGTTTATCATCGATAGAAAATCAGATCCACCGGATTCGTCAGTGGTTACGAGAGTTGTGAAACAAAGAAGAAAAGTTAAAGAGACGTTTTTTCCTTCAGAATTTCACGATCGTACGATTTTATCTTTGTCAACATACGACGGAGCTATATTTTCTTCAAGAAGGCCAATGATATGTAAAAATACATATATTATTATCTATATACAATACTTTTTATAATAATTATAATATGATAGGTGCAGCAACCAAGATATACATATATATTATACATATAGTCATATTTTCTTATTTTCTCTCTCCTCTCTCTCGCTCTCCCTGCATCTCGTAGTTATTGATTTCTCTGTATTTTTCATAATTTTTTTATTTTCCCGTGACCCGGAAAAACACGTGAAAAAATTGGACTCCTAAAGACAAGTTAGACGAAAAAGAGAGAAAAATAAAACGTTGATCAGTAACGCGATACTTTTCTATGGAAAACGAAGAGATGGAAGGAGATGAAGAAAAATTTCCTGTAAACCTTCTAATAGACTTTGTTCCTATATTTTGTTCCGGTATTCGTTAAACGATCAATTTCATTTCTCTTCCCCTTTCTCTCTGTCTCGCTGAGAAAAGTTTTAATCACGCACAAACACTGTTTGAAAATATCATAGACTCTTCACTCCTGCGAATCGTTTTTTTCAGTTACGAGAACTATTTGACATAAATTTTTCTTTCTCATTGATATATTCTAAAAGAGGACCAAAAAAAAACCATGTCGAATCTCGTGATCGTTTTTTTTTCTCACTGTTTTCGTATTTTGTTGACGAACAAAAAAAATCAATTGACGAGATTCGATGCGCTTCTTTTTCGAAATTTGTATCATTTATACATATATATGTACTGCAATCTTCAAGGCACTCCAGATTTTTTTGTTTTTTTGTTGTTTTTCTTTTCATTAGTTTGTTTTTTTTTTCTTTTGTTATATTACATCTATATTTTACAATGGTGATTTCCGACTTGGTGCAATCGCTGCGATAATGAACAATGCTTCTCATTCAGCTTGAAAGTTTAAAATGACCGATTGTTTTACATCGAGAACAGAAAACGTATGATCCATGAACTTCGGAGTTGCGATCAATCGTAAAAATAGGCTCCTGCATCCTTGCGAATTTATTATCCTCCGAATTTTCGTCAATTCACTCGACCGCTTTGTCTCTCAGCTTCTTCTAACTCTCTTGTTTTCCAATTTTCGTTCAACTTTTACAGTCACGTGCAATTTCGTCCATAAAACAATTAAAAATGGAACATATATTTTTTTGTTCATTGACATACGTAATTTTGGACCTCATGCTATCCGTACACCAAAATTTCATATTTTTTCTTTCGAGCTCATAAAAAATAGATTGAAAAACAGAGAGATAGAAAAAAAAGAGAAATATATTGAAAAGTTGCGTAATAAAAAAAGTATTGCACAGACGATGAAAACGGAGACAATTTTTTTTCTCCTGATTTATAAGAATAAAGCAATCTAAAAGAAAACGAGCTCCGAAATATCGAGTCTCGATGCTGAGAAGAAAAAAACGCATTGACGGGGTAACTGTGATTGGCGAAATTGTCATTGTTTTTTTCTTTTTCCTCGAGAACATTAAAACACCATCGAGATTACATATCGATGCTGGTGTCGAGTTCTAAGTATTTGTAATTTTTATCATCCCTTCGACATCTTTTTGTACAAAGAATACGACAATCCTACGAATTTAAATTAAAAAATCGTTAACCAATCTCCATTGTCCGTCATCGTCGTTCAAAGAAAAAAAACTTTGGCTTCTCGCGCTTATTTTCTCTGCCGCTTTCTTCTTCGTCATCCGGGACAAAAAAGCCAAGTTTCCACAAGCCTTTTGTCGTTATTTTCGTACATAAATACAATATTATACAGAGGACACTTATCTTAATTTACGAATGCATTTTTACACGTAAAACAACGCTGTCGTTGGATGGTTCCTTTTTTGCCATTATCCTAATTCCTCATTATCTTTTCCCTTGATTCCTCAACGACAATGTCGAAAAGAAATTAATATATAAATATATGTCTATATATGTACACATATAAATCCATACATACATTCACACATATATGTACTTGAATATATGTATACATATATATTTGGCGATATCAACAGATCGCTTTGTACATGTCGAGATGAATGTACATTCCAAATAATCAATCGTAACGAGTGATTCAATTGGTTTCTCAAGCGTTATCCAATTTAATCGTCGCTCTGAGCTCAGTCGGTTTTTTGCTGGTACAATTCCTTCAACGACTTGAGCTCGTCGATGAGCGTCTGATTTCTGTTCTCAAGTACTGCCACACGATTCTCTAAACACTTTATGTACTCTTTCTTTTTTCTTCGACATTCACGGGCTGCCTCTCTGCGTTTGGAAGGAAAAAATCATTGAATAAAATTCTAATAAACTCAAATGTTACTGTGAATCACGTGCAACGACAAACTTGATCAAATTCATTCATTTGATTACATTAGTGTGACGAATTGTGCATTTTTCTTTTACCTGTTCTTCTGCAACCTCATCTCGCGCTTTCTGGCGGCGTCCTCAACTACTACTCCATGTCCTGTGTAAGCTGGAACATTGCAACAAGACTGTACTTCTCGAATAATACCAAACAATTACAATATTGATCGATCGATCGATCGATCCTGTTTTTCGGGTTTTTTCCGTCTTTATATTTCACTAGATTTAGTTTTCTTGTAAATATTAAAACGTGTCAAGCACAGTTTTATGAAGAATCACTTAAGGTATAACTATCGCAGAATGGGTTGATTTAGGATTTTCTTGAAATTTAGTGTAAATATTCTTGACATTAAAACGAACAACTTTCCTATGAGACGAAACATTTTCTGCCGTCTAGAATTTGAGATATTTCATTTCCAATTTTATATTTTTCCCATCTAAACGCATGTAAATTGAAGTGACGTTTCGTTAAAAAAGTTGCAAGAAAAAACAAAAGAAACGCGACTTCAATTTACATGCGTTTAGATGGGAAAAATATAAAATTGGAAATGAAATATCTCAAATTCTAGACTGCAGAAAATGTTTCGTCTCATAGGAAAGTTGTTCGTTTTAATGTCAAGAATATTTACACTAAATTTCAAGAAAATCCTAAATCAACCCATTCTGCGATAGTTATACCTTAAATCTACTCTATTCATAATAACTAAGAATACAATAGTTTAGAATAAAAATTCATCGTTTTTCGTCTCTTCGTGCCTCGCGCTGGGGTAGAAATTTACAAGGATTCTTTAAATGTATAGAAAAAGAAGAAAAGATATAGTTTCAAGGAGGAAAAAATCGCAATAAAATAAAAATAATAAATAATAATAAAGGAGATGGGGAAATATAGAGAATTACGAAGAATTCACACCTGGGACAAAAAATTGCGTGTCCTGGCCCTGTGCATACTGTACTATAGCTCCGCCAGCCGTTGTTGCATTGCTCATAGTTAGTGTGTGAAGCCCTGGTACATCCTCACCCTGGGTTGCTATTTGTATAGTTCCCGCAGGTATTACTGCAAAACATTTTTAATCGTTTCTTTTTCGTTCCTTTTCTTTTAACCGAATAAACATTTACGAGACTCTGTCGAATCTCTCGATATACGGAACGTCGCTTCACCCTTTTTCTGGACACACCAATCTCGCGTGTCTCGGTAAGAAATCAATTGAAAAAAACGAATCTATCATTTTCAAAAAATGACCATACCAAGTGACGATCGTTTCTTTTTTATTTATGGTTTGATTGAGAACGATGAAAAAAACAGTGTGAAAATTTGGCAGACAGTACACACAGGGATAGGAAAAAAGCGATAGAATTCTGGAAGAAAAATGAATGTCTTTTGTGCATTTAAATTAAATGGATTGAGAAGAAGGTATTAGTCGGTTAGATGGTAGGTGAAAGGATGCACGAGCCTCACGGCACGAAAAATGACGAGTTCTCAACCCTGCCAACGTTGTCCAATTTCATTCAGTTTTTATTCAGATATGAAATAAAAAAATGAAAAAAAAACAAGAGAAAAAAAAACATTACAGACAGAAGAATATGATTGACCAACCTGTTTGGTAATGAAGCGAGTGGGAAGACATGTCACTGTCCACGTTAGAGTCGCACTCTAATGAGGATTCTATGGGAGGCAAATGACCTGCTGTAAACACCGAATAAATTATTTCACCCCCATGCCCGAAAGTCAATAATTCCTTCTCAATCGTTAAACAATAGATACACTCATTGAAAAAGCTGTTAAATTATAGGAAAATTAATAGGCGAATCAACGATCAACGTTTCTCATGGAGAAAAGTTGATTTTTTACTTGAAACCATTTTTACAATAAAGAGTCTCTTTTTGGGAATATCCTTTTGGAATAACCACTACCTCTTACAATCACATTCATTCGCTCGATGGAGCCACGTTTACGTGCAGTCAGGTCATACAGATGGGAAATATTTTGTTTTATTTATTCATTTTTGTCTCAATTCGATGAATATATTCGTGCACGGTGGCCAAATATAAAGACAGAGGTAAAGGATTGGATTCGGAATTGCGAGTTGTATATGGAAAAGCTTTGAATGAATAGTAAACGTCAAGCATGATCGAATGATGAAATTTTTCTTCCGTTCCATTTTTTGTTTGTTTGTTTTCGGCAAGAAATAATTTGTAACAGCAAACGAATGATGATCAACTACGCAACATGTTTAATACACTGACAACGATACGAACTTGGCATGGCATCCTACTTTTTCTACCGTTCACACGACATTGTTGTTCTCCAAATAGTCAAAAAATTCATGAATTTATTTTGATAATTGCAATTAATCTGCGATTTTTGCGTCTCTTAACCATTTCAATTGCTCGTATGAACTGACATGCGCTTATCAAGTTTTTGAAATTTTGATTTTTCATGTTTCTTCTCCCCGAAAATCGACAGTCGTGCATCGTCGAGCATTAGAATTTTTCTAGACACCAATCTACTATTTTTATTTATTTTTATTTGCTTCTGAAATATGCAATTCCTTGCGAGCAGTGCTTTCGGTCTCTTACCTGCAATTTCGCTCGCACTCAAATCATTCAGTATTTTTCTGTAAGAGGCTCTTCTCGTCAGGAGATCTCTTCTCTTCTTCGGTGAGTCGTCGTCCGAAAAACTGTCATCGCTCCCGGTTTCAACGACCTGTAATTTTTTGTTTTGTTATTTAAACGATCCCCAAATAATAATAAAAGATTTTTTTGACTTTTTCTTTTGTAATGACGTTGATTCGATACGAATTGTTCTTTTTGGGTGAGAAAACTACAATTTCTCATGCAATTTCTCACCTGCAACGTCTGTAAACTTCCTTGTGCCGATTGTATGACGGAATTCTGCTTACTGACAAGAATGACATTTCCTTTGGATAATGCGACCGGTTGGATATTCGTCGCACTCTGAATTACAGACTGGTGATTTGGCTGGATTACAGACTGCACCTTGACAATCAGAAAAGAGCGTTAAATTTGACCGACCGATGCAAAGCTCGTCGATTACGAAAACTATGTAAATGGTTATCGTTTAATAATGAATAATGAGCTACTGAACTTTTCCGGCTTCGTAGGGAAACGAATACGAACAGAACTTCGCAAATAATTGCTAAATCATAAAAAGTGAAATCGGAAACAACGGTTTTTCAAGTTTCAGTCAAAGGAATAGTAAAAATGTACAAATTCCTTTCCGATTTTTCAACACGATGGAATATTTGCCAATTTTCAAGCAAAGTGACGAAAAAGCAAAAAAAACATCAGAAACTTGTAACTTTTAAACAATAAAAACAAAGCAAATTTTTTCAACTCAAAGAGGAAACAGCAAAGATACTAAAATAAAGAAAAGAGTGGCACGTCGAGACGAGATACACAGGAGATGCTCCTGTATACCTGAGCGGTCCCTGACGCAGGTAGAGTAAGTTGGACAATGCTGGTTGAGGCTACCAGATGGTGAGTATGCTGCTGATGATTTCTATTGATTGACTGTACCGATGTTCCTAAGGCAGGTGCAGCATCGCCGCTCTGCGAGCCTGGCGACAGTGAGTCAACAGCCGATCCGTTCTCTTCGACCATACTTTCCATAGCCCGGGGACCGCTAGCCCTTTAGAAACAAGAAAATATTTAAAACGCCGCGTAACCTTTGATCTATCGTTTGAGAAAATTTTGTTGACGGAAACGAGTGAAAAAGTCCCACGATAAAATTGTAGTCAAGAGGATAGTGTCGATCCGAATGATACTCAAAATTCGTGAGACACGATCAGAACTTTCAAGGTTTCCCTTGCTACAAAGACATGCTGTTGGTCGCAGAATGGAACAAATTCATCAATAAAACTTGTGGACCATTTTATTTGCGATGAAAAACTTTAATTTCACAGATAAAACTAGGCGAGGGAAATTTAATCCAGGAGAAAGTTACTGGACATAAAAGGGGAGCGGACGCAGAATAACAATTGGCCTGGAACACTAAGCTCTTTAATGCCCAAATGCTGAAGTTTCATTCCACAATAGTTTGAAAAGTTAATATTGCAGAACGTTTCAATGTCAAATACATTTATTCGCAGAATCTTTCATATTTTGAATTTCCCGCCAAAATTCTTATTCTCGTTGTAGCTCGTGGGAGAATGGCGAAAAGTGAGTAAAAGAGAGAGAAGGAAAAATAATTCGCGTTAACATAACAGCGAGGCAAAATGTTTGGCGAAAGGAAAAAAGTAAAAGCAGGGAAGTGACTCGGAGAAGGCAGTTAAAGGCGAGCAAGACGTTAAATTATGAATCACTAGGAGAGTATATTTTTTGTTTGAGAATGAAATGGGGAGGGAAAGCGACGAAAAGATTTCTTTTCCATCGAAAATATCAACACAGGCACTCATACACACGCACTCGTACACACACGCACACGACATACACAAATTTGGTATCTGCAAATCCCCGCGTGTGTAGACGCCATATTTCGAAGGATTATAAAGTTCCCTTCCCCCGTGCTTCTCGCTACGCAAAGTGTCTCTCTCGCGTTTCTCGAACACACACGGTCTCGAGACGAGACTCACACACGACAATGGGATTTCAACCGCGATGTTGTTTGGGAAGTAAAACTTTTTTTTTCTCTGCCGTGGTCACACTTGTCTCTTTCTTCTTTCTTCGCTTCCCGGACGCGAGTGTTGTCGAAAACGGCACAACAATAATTAAAAAAAAAAAAAAACAATTCGTATTTCATAGAAATAAAAATACACAAGCGCGTGGTTACGAACACGAAAGGTTTCGCGTGTTTTCCGTACTCATCAATTGTTATTATTCTCCAGCTGGGGCTTTTGCAGAGAGGAGAGAGAGCTCTTCGGGTACTTACCAGTTACGTATTTCTCGTCACAAACTTTGCTGCAATCGGAGTGGGCAAACGGTCATGTACGTAGTAAGCCACGTCAAAACTCCAGTGGCTTCGTCACTGGTGGGATACACCGCGACCTCCAATACGCGCGTCACCATCAAAATGGCCGCTCGAGCCACCCCCCACCAGTTCTATTTCGCCACCCCCACCGTTTCCCTGCCTCCCGCTGTACCGTCTTTTTTCACTCCGCACCTCTCTTGCTCATCAATTTAATTCTATTATGTTTCAGTAAAATAAATTTGCCAAACATTTTACGCAGTTACGGCCTTCCAATTTCATACTTCGACACTTTCAAGTATTTTTAACGACTAATCATTAGGCAATCGGGTCAAGAGTTTCTATTCAATCGTTCTGTTTTATCAACCGAGTCGTTCGATTGTTTAAAAAAATATATATAACCTTCGTGTCACATGTATGCAATTCGGATGATATGAAAAAATAGAACGAAACATGTACATGATTCGATAATTTTTAAAGAAAATATAGAAACGTAGTTTTCGAAAGGCTGCGGATAAGGGACCGAAGAAGCAGAGTATTCGAATTATCCAGGCTTATAGGTACGGACCAAAAACCATTCGGAAAATTTATAATGTTTTAGTTGGATCTGGAGGCGAAGCAATCAACAATTTGGCGGGAGGGGAGGAGGATGAACGAAGGCTGGTGAAAATCATTTTGTGTCGGTCAAAACAGCTGCACGGACTCCGGCGAGAGTGAGGCAGGGGGGAGGGAGATGATTCTTGGAAAAATGTAAAATGTGATTATAAAGCGCGGGAATCGAAATCCGATCATCCCAAATCGCTCTCTCCATTATCAAATCATGGAAAATGATTTTCTAGATAATTTGAATGATTATTATGAAGAAAACACATTATCGTTTATCGCTGCATTCAAAAGTTATCGGAAAATTTCATTTATTTGTGATGGAACATTTTTTCGATCATTGCTCGATCATTACAGTTTTCTCAGAGGGGAAATGACGAAAAATCGTGATGAATTTTTGTAATAATTAAAAAAACGTGTCTGGTGTACTACAGAATTCTTCACGTCGGCTTTTTATCTCGAAACGCTTACGGAACGTTGGCAACGCGAGCGTAGAGGGGGGCGCCGCTGACGTCATCCGGTGACGTCATTGCCACATTCGTGTATAGCTATAAATATGCAGATGCTCTTAAGAAACGTGTATAGTTATAAATTCGTGTTTTTTCCTCGTTTCGGGTATTTGTGTGCACACATGTATATACGCGGCGATGAGTTTTTTTTTTCTCAACCTGGAAACACTCTACATCGCTATGAAGATGTTTTTTCTTTCGTGCTTCACTGCTGAACATATATTCCTCTCTCTCTCCCTCTCTCGCACGCGTGACTAATAGTTTTTCAACTTGTTCGAAACTTACTGAAAAATCTGTTATTACTCGATAACTCGGCAAGGCAATTTTCATACAAATTTTCCTTTTTAACACTATAAACGACGGACGATATTTTTTTCATTCTTTTTTCAACTCCTTACGAGGAGTGGTTTCTATTGAATGATTTTTAATTCCAAATAATCTGCGTTTAATCTGAATGCCTCGTGGAAATAATTTTTATAGGTAAATTACTTTTTTCATTGTTGTCATCAAATCCCCTTTACTCCTTCTGCCAACGTCTGATTTATTCACTCATTAACTAGTGATTACGTAGCAAAAGTTTTCCCACTAATTCTTCGGACAGTTTTCCATCCCTGTAAACGCATTTGCCTCGCAGAAATGTAGCACGAACTCGTCCGAATAATTCTCGTCCCTCGTAAGGCGTTAACTGTGATAAGAGCGCGAGAAAAAATTTGCAATCATTCTGTCGCTGTTTCCCATCACATTTTTTCCTTCATATTAGTGAAAAATACTGATACGTACTTTGTTTTTGTGGAGGATGTCCTCTCGACGGATCTGCAATGCAATTTAAAACTCCTTTTTCAAAAAAATCGATTTATCGTCAATGTTAGGGCGAAATTTAAAGTCATTACGCTAATGCGTTGATTAGAAGGAAGATTTTAATTACAAATTGATTTTAAGAAATGCATATCAAGCAACGAGGGAAGAAAACTTGGTGGAGGATTGTTTTCGATTAATTGAAAAAGATACTTGGCTTTAAAATGCGGTTTGAGCAAGTAACAAAATGAGCCAATGTTTGGAAAGAAAATATGTTGATTTTGGTGACACACCGTTATTTTTTCCTCAGGTTCCCAAACGACTAAATCGGCATCAGCGCCGACGCAAATCTTTCCTTTTCGATCCTGGAGACCGCACAATTTCGCGGGATTTGCGGATAATAATTGAGATATTTGCGGCAACGTAAAGCCTCTTTGACGTCCACCGGTCCATGTCAAGGAGAGACCAAATTGTAACGACGATATTCCACCCCAGGCGGACACAAAGTCTCCCCTATTTTTCAAATCCTCCGTACACGGAGAATGATCGGACACAACCATATCTAAAATTCCGCGTTTCAGAGCTTGCCATAATTTTTCTTTGTTCTCATGGTTTCGAATCGGCGGACAACATTTGTACTCGGTCGCACCGTCCGGAACTTTTTCCGCCTCGAAATACAAGTAATGATGACACGTCTCCGCGGTCAACGAAGCATTATTTTTCTTCGCCTTTTCGACTATTGCCAGAGCCTCGGCAGCCGAAAGGTGCACGATGTGACAACGAACCCTAGATAATTGCGAAAATAGTTTTTTTTAAATAAAAAATGTTTTTTGTTCCGTCGCAAATAATTGAATCGATTCTGTTCGGAAAAGAGGAAAAAACTTCCATTCAAAATAGATTTAAAAGCATTATTATTATAATTTTCTGAGATTAACCGACTTACCCAGATTCCTTACATGCCGACGCGATTTTTTCAATAGCTCGTATTTCCATCACCGACGGACGAGAGTTCAAAAAATTGATGTAATCTCCAGGATTGCCTTGAAAAGAATTCAACTCATTTATCAACATCGTCCTTTTGGATTCAGATTGAGGCGGAAAAATGAAATAAAATGGCATTTACCTGTGACATTTCCCTCTGGGATGTCGGTATCGATTTCACATTCTGCGTGAAACTGCAAGATTGAGATTTTAAAAATGTGTTATTATTGTTTTTCTTATTTTTATCATTAAATCACGAATACCAACCGCGAGAACAGAACCTGTGGACTTTAATTCTTCGAGAGCTTCGTCAACGTCGTTGAACGTAACGTGAGGAAATTCGTCAACTCCGCTCGGTATCAAGAAACATTTAAAACCGACAACTCCAGCATTTACGAGCGATTTGAGCTGATTCTGTGGAGGAAAATAATATTGAACGATACTTTTCATTATTTTCATTTTTTCTTTTCAATCGTTGAGAAAAATGTTGTACCTTATTCCCTGGAATAACTCCGCCCCAGAATGCAATATCGACGAATGCATTTTTTCTTGCAACTTTAGCTTTTTCCTCGAGATTTTCAAGAGTAGTGGTTGGTGGTATGGAGTTTCTGGATCATCAGAAGAAAATTTTGTTTGCACAAATTTTCGTTGCATCAAATTTATTGAAATATTATGTTCGATCAATTTTTCATGAAAATCTATTCGATCGGAAAAATGATTGTTTTCATACGCACAATGGCATGTCGACGATTGTAGTAATTCCGCCAGCCGCAGCGGCTCGTGTCGCAGTTGCAAATCCTTCCCAATCAGAGCGTCCCGGATCATTGACATGAACGTGTGAATCTACGACTCCGGCCATGAGAACGGAATTTCCAAAATCTTCAAATATCGCGTCTGGATATGACTACAAAACAAAAACATCAAGTTTTCTCAAAAAATCTCCATTTTCTACTATTTCTGCGAAATACTGCAGAATATTTTCAAGTAATTGATTTCAATACTGAAGCAACGTAACAAAATTACCATTTACGGTCACCATATTCAGCAGAGCTAATGAATACTCACTTGGCGTAAGAATCCTAATTCATTGTCATCAAAGTCACGGACAATTGTAACGACCTTGCCGTTCTCGACAATTAAAATAGCTGGAAAAACGCCATTCTCGAAAACACATTTTTTCGAAATAAAAATGCTTCGCCAAGTCTCCATTTCTTTTATGTAATTATCTTTTTCAAGTACACAAGGAGCAGGAGTATAAAAAAAAATCGGAGAACCGAGTCGTTTTTAAATTTGCCGACACGAGTTTCACTCGAGGAAGAGTCAATTGGCACTTTCCGACGAGGTCGATTGAAGTTGTCGACTGTCTTTATCGCTCGTTCACCAATTAATATTTATTCGCACAGTCGTGACGTTTCCTTCGCTCCTTCACAAAAGTTTGAAACCTCGTAGAACGTAAACATAATCTTCACTGCGAGTGGAATCCACGTACGAATTTTATGAGATTGTGTCAAGTGGAAATTTTCATAGTGTGTACGCTGGGAATTTTGCCAACTTCGGCTGACACAAATCAAGGAGGAAATAAATAACTCCTGCCAAACCTGAAATGATAATTTATCGTTTGTCAAATAGAGTTACGAGTCGGCATTTATCTTATCACGATGGAAATATTTTTTAATGATTCGTGAATAATTAATTTCATATCACACGCATTTTCGTTTTTAAAACCGAAAATACGGACAAGTTGGACGAATCGAAAGTATGATCAGTTGCATCGAAGTATTCATCGATTTAAATCATTGAGAGCGATTGAAAATATCATTCGGAACATTTTTTGTTGTGTGCTGTTGTAAGTTACCTTCGAACAGCGAAAATGGACGGTCAGGAATTCTGTCGTAATCTTTAGCATGACGCATACACAACGATGCGAATTTAGACGCTCTGTAGAGGTATTTCAAATCATTTGTGTGTTGGTATAGTGAGATGAACGTATAAGCGTTCCCGGATACTCCGTGACACAAGCCGAAACCCTTCTTAAGAATTCCACGTGACCAAACAGCTTCCCCGCACTCGATAGCAGTTCGTAAATAAGATTCTTTCTTAAAAACCTGAAATTTGATAACATTTTTACTATCTACGGAAAAATAGGAATTTTCCTCTGCTTCCATAATGGTATCATCGATTTAATAAAATTGAAACTCGAAGTTCCTGAATTTCATAATATTTTCGTATATTCGATCGAATTTTTAATGATTTAGCTTTTTTTTTGTTCGATGCAAAGTGACGGTCGCAACGTGAAATACGAACTTTATGGGCTTGTATGAAGAGCATTGACATCGAAGGTGCACCATGACACCAATGTACCAATTTGTCGGAATTGCTGCCCAAAGACGACGGAAAATTGCCTGAAGGATATTGCAATTTTTCCAAGTAATCCAGCGACGGTTTGATGTCTTGTTCTAATTGGATTTCCGTCAGATATTCAGGAGCCTGCGGAAACACACATATTTCGAATCTGCCCTTTTTTTCATCATCGGGACATAAAAGTCACATTTTTTGCAACATACTTGCAGCAAAACGTAGAGAATTCCAGCCAGCCCGTGAGCACCGCCGAGATATTGTTTTTCGTACCACTCGTACATCAAAGGGCTCTCATGATTACAAGCCCTCGAATACTCTTTCCCATCTCTTATAACTCGATCGATTATCTACGAAGATAAGAAATTTTATTTCTATAAAATTTGACTCTGTCAAATAGTTCGATTGCGGTATACACAGTGGACAAAAAATGGAGGGCATACCTGCTTGATCAGCAGCTCGTCAATAGGTTTTGAGGCAATCTGAGAATTGACAAAAAGCAGTGCATACAAGTAGCCAATTTTTCCATACAGCAACTCGTCGGATTTATCGGCCAGAGCATTATTAACAAACGAGCACAACCTGCAATTGAGGCATTATATTTATAACAACTATTTCATGTTTCCTCGGAATATCATTGTGGCCAACATCGACATCTGCATGTTGGAATTTCAGGTTTTTGAAAATAGTTAACCGTTGCATTGTAAAATGAAGGCAAGGAAATTTATTTAAACCTTGGAAATCTTTTTTTTTTCTAGCACAGAAATAATTTCCAGATTCAAAAATCTCAAATAGTTCTTTCCATTCCGATACGAATATACGTAAACCAAGTCTGTCATTTCTATGCAAATTTTGAAACAATATATTGTGATATTTTAAGAATTTATAAAGTTTGCAGAAAGTACAAAAATTTGATAGCGTTTAATCACAGATCATCGATATTGACCAGGGAGATGGTTATATTTTCTCTGCTAAGCGGAAAAATGAACTTATCACTATTATTAATTAATGGATCAATCAAGAGTTCCAGCAGATTCTGCTTTTTAACCCTTCAAGTGCATAATGGGTCGATTTGACCCCAACAATTTTTTGTCATCAATTTTTTGGCATTTAATTGTCGTTTTCGTGAAAAAATGAATTCAAGGTCATAGAATGTCGTTAATTTACTACAAAACCGTTTCTACAAACATAAACATTTCGGTCACGTTGACCCGCACTCATACGTGTGCACTCGAAGGGATAATTGATGGATCAATCGAGAGTTCCGAGGGAATCTGCTTTTTCAAATTGTTAAAAAATATTTGACATACTTTGTAATCAATTTATGGAAGTGGGCTTTGTCACCAGATTCATGATGAATAATGGCACCGAGTGCGAGAGGTCCAGGGCTCCCTACGAGGAAAGAAACGTGTCGGTCGCCTCTACTGTCACTGAGACTTTGGTCTATAAGTTCTAAAGCTCTCTAGAGAAAAAGAAAAAATGATCGATTGTAATTGTGGTTGGATCCACATCCAGTACAATTGGGAGTAAAAAGTTCTACTCTCTGGAATTGACTCACTTTAGTGAAGGAAGATTTATTTAAAATCTTTCCAAACTGGTAGTACATTTGTGCGATTCCAGCAATTCCTGTATAGACGGAAGAATCGTCACGAGAGTACCATTCCCTTTTGTTGTTTTCAAGATGTTCTAAAAAATCTTTTGATACGTCAATCAAGCTATTTCTGAATGAATCAGTGATCTAGAAAAATCGGAAATAGTGGAAAAGAAGAATTTAAGAAATCATTTAATTTACTTTGACGAATAACACGAAGAATGTATTTGTTGAAAGCGTCGATTATTTCCTTACGTCATGTTTGGTCGCATCAATTTCTTCGCAATGCATTGTTTGTGTATAATCTTTAAACACATTTTGCCGATGTCGTCCATCGTTGACTGAATTTTTGTTGGAAAGCATTTCCACGTTGCTGCAGTATGTTTGTTGTATCGTATTTTTATTATTTTTTTTCAAAACCGGGCACTTTCCCACTTTTGTAACGATCAGTCTCCTGTCAAATCGTGCAGCAGCACACACAGTGACGATCGACGAGAAAGAATATGCGGAAATATAGGAGGAGGAAAAAGAGCTACAGCAAGAGTAGAGACGGATGATGCCAACGGATGAAAAAAAAAGAAACCGCTTCCGAAAAGTCGACGGAGCCATGGCGCTACTTATACCGGGGGGTTATTTAACCGTTGAAATTAGAATTTTGACCCCACCCGGTGGGAAGTAGAAGCAAATAGCAATTTATACATTTACCCCTCTCCGTATTTCGATCCACATTAACTTACCGATAAAAATATAACGTTGTGTTATAATGTACAAGGGAGTGTATTGGGTCGCGATATACATGTGAACAACGACGATATGGGTTGTGGGCCATACAGAATTTTCATGCGGCAAGAAGCCCGAGAAACGACTTTGTGGGCACACTTTTCGTAGCTCTTTCTTTCTCTCCTCGATCTTCGTTAATTCTTGTTAAGAAATATATATGTATGTACATGCATATACATACATATTTCCACCTCGTTCCTACAGAAATATCTCACGGGCTTTTTGTGAGCAATAGAAGGACTTTTGAACGGCGTTTTTTCGTGTACCTGTGATAGGAGAGAGGAAAAGGAGGAACCGAAAAAAAAAGAAAAGATTTCTACTTTCGCAATGTCGACGGCCGATGAGGTTTTCGACAGCTGGGAAGAAATGGAGGAATCCGGGGTAAGCGAATTTGCTCGTGTATTCGCAGTACCTAAAACGTGAAAATTTCCGACTATCGCAATTTGCAGCTTCAAGTAACGTTTAACCTCAAACTTTTCTCCGAACGATCAACGTTCTCGCGGTGATAAGAAATTTTTTATTATTCCTCTTGTACGAATCTTAAACGCCAATTGTGAGAAATCGAACCACGTGATATTAAATTTTTTATTTTTAGTTGAACTTTCTGTAACATATATGGAAATAGGACACGACCTTGAACGTTTTGTTACTTTTTTTCGGTATTGAACAAGTATGCTTTCCGTTGCAGGCACTGGACAAAAAACTCAACTCTTTGCAGCTGAACACATCAGAGTGCCTTGAAGATGCACAACTACAAGCGTAAGTATCCATGATTTTTTTTCCTACTTCCTCACGCTGAAAATCTGCATAATGGTATCAGGGCAAAAGAAAGAAATTTCCATTTTCTCTTCCTTTGCCTCTGAAAACCTTGCTGAGTCAATTTTTTCCTCAATCAAAACGTATCTTTGCAAACATTTTTACTATAGAAAATTCTATACCCTTGCCTGTGTATTTTGAGGAGAGCCCTAAAATTTTATACTTCCAATTCTGAACTTTAACAGATTTGAAAAAAAAAAAAACACACACACAACTGGGGTATTAAATTGTCATTACTTTTTATTGAAATGTCGCGCGAATAGCGGCAAAGTAGAACAAATTGCGTAATACCATCGGGGTCATTAAGAAAATGTTAAAAATTTGCAGCTTGACAACGGGCAAAACAACGACAACCAGAATGATAATTTTGGGCGAGGACGGCATGCGTTCTCAATACGTACCGCCGAAGCCGACGGTGAAAATACTGAAACGTCCGCAGCGAGATTCTCAAGGTAGCGGGGACGGTCCGTTGACAAACGGGGACAAGCCGAAACAGCCGATAAAGTCTTTGAAGCAGCGAGAGCAGGAATATGCAGAAGCGAGGAAGCGAATATTGGGCGAAGAGCGAAGTCCAGAGGAGCAGATTGGCCAAGCGATTAACAAAATCCAAGGGAAACAAGGGAACAATGGGAATGGGAATGGTGGTGGAGCAGGTGGCGGGAACATATCGAGTAACGTGATAAGAATGCCTATCGGACCGGACGGTACACCAGGTTTTAATGTGAGAAGGTAGCGAGTGGCGCGAGGAAATATCCTCTTCTATACCCATCTTCTTTCTCTTGGAATTCTCCTCCGGCCGCGGAGAACGAACGAATGAGAGAACACAGTGAATTTGAGAAAAAAAAAAAAAACGAATAAACAAAGAAATGGAGGTTAAAGAAAAGACGTAAACGTAAGTGTAAAGGATATTTAAAAAAAGAGGGCGAGGAGGAAGGAGAACGGCTATGAGGCCGAAAGCAGTGAGCAGGATTTCGCTCCCCGAATATCCGGGAAAGGGATCAGTTGCAAAATCGAAACTCTCGCGGAGAGTAAAAGAAGAATACAAAGAATCGGAAACTGGTCCCTGAGGCGGCGAACGCTGCCGGTCCGATGTGTAACAATGCTAAAAATATGGAGATATGAGACGAGGATTAAGAAGTATGATCTTTGCATTATGGGACACGGAACAAACGCCGTCAACGTGACACTGTTCATTGCCAATTTAATTATATGTTTTCACGCATCTCAACCTTAAATTAAACCTTTTTTTTTCTTCCGTTCATTCATTGTCATGACCGCTTGGAACGGAAGATCGTTAGAGACATCAACATTTAACAAAACGAAAGGAAAAATGTAGTATTGATAAAACTGACGTACTGAAACTCTTGGGACTTGGATCGAACGTCGGAAATAAGTCTCGTTCGCTCTCTCGTATTAAAAAAACTTCACGAAACTATCGTACTGCTTTTTAAATGTAAATATATATATATATACATATATATATACATGTATAACTTTCTTCTTCAGCAGAGAGATGCATTTTTCTCGAACTGACTTATTGTATATTAAAAGAAGACGAAGCATTTTTTTTCTTCTGCGGAGGAAAAGGTGTGAGGAGTTTAAAGCCATAACGTGTTTCTCAACTCTGTCTTATTTATTTCTACCTCTACCTCTTTTCGCTCACAATAATTATGTATTCCTTGTGTTAAGGTATAACTATCGCAGAATGGGTTGATTTACGATTTTCTTGAAATTTAGTGTAAATTTTCTTGACATTAAAACGAACAACTTTCCTATGAGACGAAACATTTTCTGCCGTCTAGAATTTGAGATATTTCATTTCCAATTTTATATTTTTCCCATCTAAACGCATGTAAATTGAAGTCGCGTTTCTTTTGTTTTTTCTTGCAACTTTTTTAACGAAACGTCACTTCAATTTACATGCGTTTAGATGGGAAAAATATAAAATTGGAAATGAAATATCTCAAATTCTAGACGGCAGAAAATGTTTCGTCTCATAGGAAAGTTGTTCGTTTTAATGTCAAGAATATTTACACTAAATTTCAAGAAAATCCTAAATCAACCCATTCTGCGATGGTTATACCTTAATCGTTACATTTTATTTTATTGTTTAAATCATGACGGAGCATTTTATCATAAAGTCGTAATTATCAATCGTGGGTTATAACTTTTTGAATTATTTCCATCGAATTCAAAGTTCATGATGATGCAGCTAATGTTGCCAACGAGGAGATGAAAATTCCTTGGATATGAAATTCACGAAAATTCTTATCTAGGGATTTTTCAAATTCGAATGAGAATTCAACATAAACCTTTCAAAACTTCTAAAGACGCTTGTGTGATTGGGAAATTCAATAATTTTCTAGTCGGAACATCGCACGTCGTTCGTTTTTTTTTTAAATCACATTTTTCGTTGAATTTATATCGAAAGATTAATCGAATTTGCCTGCGCAACGAAATCTTAATCAATTTTATCCGCCCATCCCGGTCGATGGAAATCGACGTTGAGAAAATGAATTTCGGAGGAAAAGCAGCAGCGATAAAATCCCGAATGTGAGGCTCATCCATGTTCATGCGCACACGGAGAAGATTTCGGGCTCGTTCTTGATTATACGTGCCCGTATACAATATATATAGGACCGGTTTTCGTTGAGATCAGTAGAGATCTCGCTCCCGCGAACGAAGGGTCAACGTGGTACCGAATTTTGTTATTACAACTTCGTGCTTTACGGAGCGTAACACCTTTCGCTAATAATTCATAATTACCACGAGCTACTTTCTCTCAGTCGTTTCATAGACAACCCGCAGTTATTTCAAAGTGTTTTAAAGGGTATTGAAAAATAGTAAAATGCTCGTGAGGACTCGTTCCTTCGGGCTGGCAGGCCGATCAATAGCCAGGAATCCTGCATCTGGTAAAAACTGAAAAATTTTAATAATCAATTAATATCAGCATGAAAATAATGGAATCAAAACATAAATTTCTAAAATTCATGAAAACACGAATTAAAATATATTTTGATTATTCTGAACATCGATATTTTCAGTATGGACAATTCCTTTAAGAAAAATTTGCTCATTGCAATATTTTGTTGTTAAAAAAAAAACGATTATTGTTTTTCGAATAACAATCGATTTCGCAGTCTTTCCATCTCGGTGACATGAATTCTCTTTTGTTTGTGTATGGACCAAAAAGATATGATTTACGCTACGATGTATGATAAAGTATTGATCGTTATCTGGTGCTTATCACGCATTGTTTACGCTTAAACGTGTTAATTCCGAGATAAAATGAAAATTCTCAAGCTGGAATATTTTCGAGTACGTCACAAGTCAATTGAATTCTTGATTTTTTTTCTCATTCTTCGTTAGAATAAATCCTGACATTGTAGAGTTAATGGCAACGATTTATACGACTAAAAAATACGATTGGGAGCAATAACTAAATTGTTCTTAAGTGGCATCAATGAAACCATAATGGCCTGGAGTCTGGAAGGGTGCATAGACACAAAGTTCTGTCACATTGCTCAGGAATTTAAAGAGCAAATTTTCCAGTCATTTCAATATCGAAACGTTTCAATTGATAAACAATAATTTTAATCCAAATAATCGACATTGATATTGGAATCAGAATTTAAAAAAATATCATTTCGAAATTAAGGTTGCAATCAAACAGCGAGAATTTCTCTCTGTTCTATTTTTAATGTATTTTTTAATACAAGGCCTTTTTTGGAGAAATTTTTTATCAACGACGAGTCATGCGGAGCCGAAAGGGCCAGAAGTCCATACGGAAATCCCGGGTCCCCAATCGCGTCAATTGTTCGACGAGCTGAATAAATTGCAGGTAACAATGATGGAATAAGATAAATTGTATTTTTAGAAATCACAATAGAGTTCTCTGGCCCCTCTGTTTGTTTTATTCGACACTCGGATAACGCCTCGCCCTCGTTTTCGTGACTTTCCTGGTCCCATAAGAAAAAACCATCGTTGATGCATCAAATTCTCAACGATGAAAGCGTCATAAAGAAAATTCCACTGTTTCGAAAAAAGCCACGAAAATTTGGAAAATAAAAAAATATTAAATTCTTGTACGTTATTCGAAAATATCTTGGCATCTGATTATAATCAGTGAATGTTTATCGTTCTGAAAAGTATTTTTTACCCAAACGATTATAGAAAGACGAGATGAAATTAATTCCAACAATTTTCGTTCATTCCAGCAAGCAGGTTCTGTTCAACTTTTCGCTGATTATGAAAAATCAGCTGGAAATTATATCGTCGATGTCGACGGTAACATTCTGCTCGACGTTTACATGCAAATATCGTCAATGCCACTCGGCTATAATCATCCTGCAATGCTCAAGGCCCTCTCCGATCCACGCAATCTCGTTAGTAATCGTTAACTTCGTTCCATCGTACATTTAACTTGAGAAGAAAATCAATTTTTTCTTTTTAGTCAACACTAGTAAACAGACCGGCACTTGGTGTATTTCCCAGTTCGGATTGGCCCAGTAGATTGAAAAAGAGTCTCCTCAAACCTGGGGTGAGTTTCTCAATCCCCGAATAAATGGAAAAAATATTGAAGATTATTATCAAATGGATTTATTCGCATTTTATACCGACGAAAATATTTCGCCCTCAAGGTGAGTCCTCCGGGTCTCAACTGCTTAACGACGATGATGTGTGGCTCGTGTTCCAACGAGAACGCATTTAAAAACATGTTTCTCTGGTACGCCGAAAAAAAAAGGCACGGCGCGCCATTCACCCCGGAAGAAATGGAATCGTGCATGATGAATCAAAGTCCAGGCTCACCGCGATACTCGATACTCTCGTTCAAGGGAGCTTTCCATGGTCGAACTTTGGGAAGTTTGTCAACGACCCACAGCAAATATATTCATAAAATTGATGTCCCAGCTTTCGATTGGCCAATCGCATCGTTTCCGATTTATAAATATCCTCTCGAGGAGAACGTGAAGGAAAACGAACGGGAGGATGAACGTTGCTTGGCCGAGGTAGGAAAAAATCTGAAGAAAAATAAATCGAATGAACGAAAGAAAAATTAATCATTGTTTTTGAAATTGTATATTGAGATGAAAAAACAAAAACGTTTCATTAGGTCGAAAGTCTGATCGTCCAGTACGATAAAGAAAAAAGAGTTCCTGTGGCTGGAGTAATCATCGAGCCGATTCAAGCCGAAGGTGGTGATAATCATGCTTCGCCTCGATTCTTCCAAAAACTTCGAAGCCTCACGAAAAAAGTACGAAAATTGCATGGAATCTGATAAAAATGGTAGACCGAGTGAATCTCTATTTTCCGCTTCATTTTAGTACGGCGCGGCTTTGCTCATCGACGAAGTACAAACCGGAGGAGGACCGACAGGGAAAATGTGGTGCCACGAGCACTTTAATCTCGAAACACCTCCGGATGTTGTAACGTTCAGCAAAAAAATGCAATTGGGTGGATATTATCATACTCCGGAGCTCAAGTAATTTATAATTATCATTTCCCTCTTAAAAAAATCAGCGAAAGAGTTGAAAAAAAAACTTCAGGTTTTTCGTACTTTGCGTTGGCACAAAAATATCTTCCTTGTTCTTGTTTTTTCGCAGACCGAAACAATCGTATCGTGTCTTTAACACTTGGATGGGCGACCCAACAAAACTCGTTCTTCTCGAAGCCGTACTCGACGTAATACAGCGTGACAACTTGCTCGAGAATGTCACTAAAGTCGGCGACTACATGCTCGGCGAACTGAAAAATATTGAAAAAGAAAATTCCAATCTGATCAATTCGTGCAGAGGTCGTGGTACTTTTATCGCCTTCAATTGCGCGTCGCCTGAACTCCGAGACAAAGTAGTGAAGAAATTGCTCACAAAAGGTACCAATTCCGTACGATAAAAATCTGAAAGCGAAGAATAACAAATTTCCGGACTAAAACTATTTTTTAGATTTTCATTGCTCTTCGTTTTCAAATCACAAAATTACGTTTTTTCCTCGGCTCGAATATTTTTTTATAGCACTTACTCAATCGGTTTTTCGACAATTTCCTTCTGTCAGGTATTCAAGCCGGTGGTTGCGGTCCCGAGGCGGTACGTTTGAGGCCGGCTCTGACATTCAAGAAGCAACACGCCGATATATTTTTGGACGCTCTACGAGCAGTGCTAAAAGAATAACTCAAGGACGTAAGATGAATTCCTCGCCCACTTTCGCAAAATCCATGTCTTCCAGAATTTTAAGCGACGATAATGCGATAAATATCTACGAACGAAAGAAAAAATAGTCTTCCAAAAAAAGAAAAACCAACAAATGTCTTCCGAAATTTATCTGCGAACTTCCATTTCGAAATATCGCAGTTTGTTGTGTCAATGTGTGAAAAAAAAGTTTCTGCAAATATAATTTCGTATACCAGTAAAGTGAATTATGTTTGGCGACTTTTCATTGTTTTCTCTTCATTAATTACTTTTTTTTTTTAATTATTTTGTTTTTATATTACAATTTTTTACACTATTCGATTTGGGATTTTTATCCCGTCATTTTGAGCATTATTTCTGTAAAATGTTGATACTGGGCCAATCGACTCTTACGCCTCACGTACTCGATCGTTCGGACCTTTGAGAAAAATATTAAGTTATTACGATTTTTCCAACGAGCTCATTGAGAGCAAAAAACAGAATCTGACTTACTCGCAACTTGGGATCGGCCGAACCATATTTTTGCGATAAATTCCACAAGCTCACTGCCATACTGGCCAATCCTGGCTGTCGAAGGTCCGCCCGCATAACCAATCGACTAAAAAGCTCAAGAGCAAGTGTCGACTGCTTATCGAATTGATCCGTCGATCCGAGGTACTTGAGATGATTCAAAATCTCTTCAAGCACTTTTGTACAAATTTTATTAACCTCCCCGATAAATTTACGGTCGCTTCCGTATAATTTGTCGTTCGAGTCGACCTGCAATTATGAAAAGTTATAAAAACTATTAGATGATACCGTCGCAACATCAAAATTTGGCAATGCTCCTTTGAAGCGTCGAATGACTATTGAAAAAAGTTTTAAACATTTTTGAAATATTATAAAAACAATTGAAATTACTTTGTCGACGTGGTACGGGTAAGTTTCCTGTGTGATGGTCGACAAGAGATCGAGGACTCTGAGATAAAGATACGGTTTCGTAGAACTGTTCTCGTCGAAACAACGTTGAACTGCGTTCAGTAGACCTCTCATCAGATACAAAACACCGTGTTCTGGACTGTCCTGTAGAATCAACACAAAATAATTGAGCTATTCAAGTTTCAAGAGAAAAAAAATGATATTTTTTCCGCAGTTTGAGGCGTTGCGGGACTCACCGGAACGACGAGAAGAGTGGACAAGAAATTGGACAAATACGAAAGTAGATAAGGCTCGGAATTCTTTGATCTACCCTCGATCTCGATAGTTTTTGGCATTTCCGGAACGAGACTAAGAGCTGCTTTGAAACAAGCATCAGCTAAAAAAATTCAATATCTGAAAATCATTCTTTCTCACTTGATCGAAGTTGCTCGTCCATATTTATATTTCCTACATTTATATTTAAAATATTTTAAATGTAATCGGAACTTGACGTTTTCTGCATATTTCCCAATGTCATTACTCTTTCAAATTCAATGCGATTATTTACATTCCACTGCTGCTTATCTCACCTTGTCCAAGACACTGATTCAGCAAAGCAACTTGACCCGAAAGCAAATACAATTGAAGCCTCGTCTGGACGAGAGTCAACGATGGAATGGTGATGAAGCAAAAAGCTGCGCAAGCTCTGACAAAAGCAGATGTTCTTCTCGTGTGATGTCCACGTACGATTTTTCTCGTATCTACAGCTTGACGATTAACGCACTGCACAAGCACAACGTGGACCGAATCGAGGTTCGGAAAAGCTGCTCTTGCTTCGGCATAAAAATTCAATTGTTTCTCAAAATCCCGACCAAAATCCACCCGATGAACGAGACCACATATTAAATTTCCTATTTGACGTTTTTCGTCATCCACCGTTAAAGCACTGCAACATTATTTCGTCACAATAATTGTAAAACTGAAACTGATTTTTTCGAGTAAATTTCGAAGAATACAAAAAAAAATTTCTACGTTTTATTTTTTACTGACCTGACCGAGTCATGGATTATTCTCGCGAGAAACATCAGCGCGTTTATAATAATTGGATCTGTTATTGGCCCACTCTGAGCACTAAAACCCTCGATGATACTTTTGCAAACTTCCACTTTGACGCTCTCCTTATGAAACATGTCGATCAGAGGTAGAAAGTTTTCCTGTAATAATTACAAATAAATGAAAATCAATTCTTACAATGAATTTTTCTCTCCACGTAAGTGAAAATTCTCGTAGATTCGAATTTTCCACGGATCTTTTTGATGCGTACCATCGTGAGGAGCGACTCGAAGTCTTGTGTGCGGGACACAATTTTTTCGACGATCGCTTGGAGCTGCGGGTAATATTGCTCGAAAGATCTGTTCGGACTCAACTTGTTTATTATTTCACCCAAAAATAGATTCAGTTCTTTTACGGTGAAGTGAATAACGGTAAATTGTATCCATATCTCGATGCAGTGCATAAATTTGTTCGGGTCTTTGAGACTTTTTATATAATTCCATACAACTGTCAATACCGATTGACAATCGTCTTTCGGTGGTGATTCTTGGATCAGACACTCGCCTAAACTTCGGTACAGAAGATACTGTGGAAAACCTGCAATAAAAACTAGTAAATTCGACGAAAAATCGATCAAAATTTTCGATCAGGACAAAAGTTCAATCTCCTTCTAACAATCAAATGAAATATTAGAATGATATATTTTTCCTTCGTTAAAGGTTGAATGAAATATGAGAGCTAACTCACCGTCCTCGTCGTCGCATTCGGCAATATAATTAGCGAATTCCATGGACCGTGCAGCAACGTACGTCGGCTTGAAGGCAACGAGAATTGCGTTGAGCAAAAGTCCACTTTGCGATTGTTGTTTGCATCTCGACAAAACTTGGACGAGGAGATTTTCCGAGGCGGTACGAGCCATAACTTGGAGAATCCAATCGAGAGCCGGTGTATAAAGATTAAGATAGGAATGTAGGGTAGTGCCTTGTTTGCTCAGCTCAGCTTTCATGCCAGCCCCGAACAATTGTCGGTATGTTGCGAGAAAATCATACAAATTTTCACGCACAAATTCCAAGTCGGAGGTTTTGTTGAGAGCGAGTCCGACTCGACATAAATAGCATCTCGCGTAAACGGCGATAAGAGGATTTCCAATGCCTCGTATCATTCTCGTTATTCGCAAAAGTGCGGTCGCGAATTCGTCGTTCGTGAGGAAACTGTAGGATTTTATTATTGCCATTTCGACATAAAGGCGTGGCACGAGTTCTCGTATCGAAGCTATTTTGTAAAACCAATTCCGACACGTTTCCTTTGCGTTCTCAGGCACCATGTCGGGTGTAAAATTATCCGGCAAAGTTCGCAACACTTTGGTGCCAGGCCTGAAACAAACAGAAGATTGTTAAATCATTTATTATCTTTTAAGCTCTCAGCTTTACATCCATGTTTGCTGACCTACTCACTTGCAATAATCCGCCTTCATTTTCAACCTCTCGTAAACCAGTTTACCAAATATATCAAGGATGTCCGTGATAAGAACAAATTTACTGGGATAAAAAACGATGACCGACGTGTCGACCAACAGTTTCGCGCATTGGATCGCTATTTTCAACGCTTTTACACGTTGATCCGAATGCCACGCTTGCACGAGCTCGTTGTTCAATTGCTCTATACGAAAAGCATATTCTTGTTGCGATAAATCCAACATCTGCCTCACAGAACCTTCCTCAAAATCGTCCAATTGTTCCAGCCTTGTTCGAACTTTATCGACCAACGTCCCAGTCGGTTGTACTTTGACTACGACTTTAAATTGTTTTTCATTAAATGTCGAAAACAGTCGTTTTTTTTTTGTACGAGTAAAGTTCATTCTTCTAGAGCAAGCTTCTTGAATTTCGTATTTCTCAAGAAAGAAAAGAAAAACCTTTTTCACCGCCTGACAGGAAGCTTGTGACAATTGACAATTTTTCCGAAGTCGTGTACTTGTTGAGAATCGTCGATCGCCTCGCTGACCAAGGCTCCACCAGTTCTTCCACCATGTCCTTGCTCTTTTTCCCAACTGCTGATACGTTCGACGAATAATCCCACTGCAAATGAATTATGTGAGACGCCCAAAATCAATGTCGGCAAAATCAGAGATGAAGGAGAATAACAAATGAAAGTTTGAAAAAATTTGACACGCACATTTTAGAGTAAGAACAAATTGCAAAACATTGGTTGAGAACGTACTTCATCGGCTGCCATTCTTGAGAGAGGATCCATTTCTTCTCTTGCAAACTGGGTGAGTGGATCAAAGCCATCGAGTGCGGAATGACCTAAAAGAGGATCGCAGAGAGGATTCCCTATGGGGATGGGTGCGTGGGTGGGAGTCGGAGTTCCCGTGGACGATCCGGTGCTCGTACTGCGCAAAGTACTTCGTCTCAGTCCGCTGCGCCCATCCACGAGCTGATGAAGCAATTGTTTTCGATTTTTCATAACGATTTTTCATTTCGATATAATTTTTTATTTTTTTCAAGGTGACATTGTTTTGAAAAGCATGAAATTCGAGATTCTTACAGTTATGGTAACGGGCTTCAGGGGATGTTCATAGACCTCTTCGCTACAAGCCGGACGTATGACTTTTTGGTCCACCGGACACGCGATCCTGATACATAATTCCAATAATGACTGATTGTTCCTACGAACTATCGAAAAAACAAATAAAAATCATCATCTATTCATCATACCAATTCATTTCTGTCATTTTGTTCCTATTCGGTTATCAGATTTTTGTTCGATTTTTTTAAGAGAGACGTGGCCAAGTTTCGATGAGTTTTATCGATGATAAAAAAAAACATCAACAACACTTTTAACACAAACATATACTCTAATTACAAAAAATAAATATGTACATATAATTCCGGGTTTCACAGTGAAGAGTTTGACGGGTGGGTGTTGACAGAGAGAAAAAAACGTTTGAGGTTATGTGATTGCCGGCAGTCGGTGAACAAGTTTTCAGTGATAATCTTTTCACGATACTTCCGCGGTTTGCGCGATTTCCAAGTTCTCGAACTAGTGGTGGTCCATTCCGCTCTACTAGTACCTTCGTGGTTTATGGTAATTTTGTGTCAACTTAAATTGCATTGCTTATTATTAGCTTTAGTCATTAGCTCAAAGCTCACACGTAAGCGTAGGCACACAAACACACAGTAAGGAGGCAGGTGGTAAAGTTTTTTTTTTTTCTATCATGAAAAAGTCAACCGGCCGAAAAAGCTTATACAAACTTATGAGAGGTTCCATAGACTAGAGACTAAGTGTTGACTGTTAAAACATCTGTGCATACAGTTTTTATGATACAGATAACATTGATTATGCCAGATGCTCATTATTTGAGTATGTAAATAACATACAGCCGCAGTCTAATGGAACAAATATTAGAAAGAGTATCTTAGCGAACGTCATTCAACACAAAAGAGTAATTTATAATAGGACGTGCAAAAGAAATACGCGAAAAAGTTCAACGTAATGTGAATTATTTTCGTGGAGGTTACGAAAAGTTTCATCGCGGTATACTTCGGCGAAAAAAATACATCGCTACAAAAACGACTGACATAAGTGTTGTGAAAAAATGGCTCAGCAACGGCTCATTACTCTAGACAGTAAGTAAGAACCACGTGATTTTAACCCATAACTTTTCATCTCTACAACTGGCAATATCGATCCTTACTGCTGTTTCGCATTCGCAGCTCTGTTTATTTTCGAAAATGAGCTATATTGAACTTTTTTTCATACATGTTTTCCAATATTAAAGAAACTAGGGCGAAACATTGTGAGATATCAAAAGAGAATTCATGCACTGTTGTCCTTTGCACTCCCTAACACGTACTCTCTTCCAAGCAACTCCTCAGGAGTATTCTTTTTCTTCTTGTCTTTGTTTGAACTATCTCCCCAGTGGAGCAAATGTGCCACTAGGAATATTGTCCTTGTCCTCCCCAATATTGTATTAAATCGATCGAAATCAGTTTCGATTTTCCAGTTTCTACCAGTTCTCTCGTTTTGTTGCAAAATTATCATTTTTGTTGTTTACTCATCCGAGTTTGAACATCAAAAAGTAAGTCACTGAGTTGAGAACATGAAATATCACTATAAATATGAAATACAATTTGTCAATCAAATGTGACCTTGCCAATTTTTGTTAACAGAGGTATTATTTTGTTTTCTAAAAAAATATATGTAATTTTTAGTACAGCGATTGGCACTGTTTTTTTCATTGAAATGACAGGAATCGGTGTGGTTGTTAATAATTAGTCAAATATGTGAAAAGTCCATTTTGAATGTCAATGAGTTACAGAACAGTTTAAAGATTTTGAAACAGGATCCTCTAAAATTAGGATTTCTGGAAAGAAACTCATGATTTTCAGT
>JBAJMU010000003.1:16048617-16094754 GCA_037952995.1 Hyposoter didymator
TGTCAATCAAATTTGACCTTGCCAATTTTTGTTAACAGAGGTATTATTTTGTTTTCCAAAAAAATATATGTAATTTTTAGTACAGCGATTGGCACTGTTTTTTTCATTGAAATTACACGAATCGGTGTGGTTGTTAATAATTAGTCAAATATGTGAAAAGTCCATTTTGAATGTCAATGAGTTACAGAACAGTTTAAAGATTTTGAAACAGGATCCTCTAAAATTAGGATTTCTGGAAAGAAACTCATGATTTTCAGTGGATAGTTACAGAATGATTTTGGTATTTGGCAAAATGATAATTCCCTTGTCTCTCTTTCTGTTTCTGTTTTGCTTTCCTCTTTCCGGGCTATGCGAGCTTGCAGTACCTTAAGAATTCTAACAAGCAAAAAAATCAATAAACTTTCTATCCTCTGCGCGTGCAAGGTCGTGGAGGTCAGCGCTTTGTGCTGACCCTCGTTGCTGGAGTGGTATTTGGATTTCTGTCAGCATGCCTTCTAATCACAGCGACGAAAGATTCTCAGCGCATGTTGAACTGGTTACCGCGCGCCGCATTTTTATCTAAAGATCCTCATCACTATTCGGAAATGGAGTCTGAGGTAAATAACATAACAATACGCTTTGCGCATAATTTTTAACACTTTCCCTATCAAACTTCGAGGAGTAAAATATTTTCAACCGACAGACTCGTGTATGATTATGAACATTTTTTAAAATTTTTATCAGGTTGGGCCAGACACGGAGGTGAAATTTCATGGAGGAGACGAAGATTTTCATCGTGGAGAGGACACAGTTGCTCAAGAAATGGCTAAAAAAGTCCGTGTTCTTTGCTGGATAATGACCGGACCGAAAAATCATCAGAGTAAAGCTCGACATGTTAAAGCCACCTGGGGAAAAAGATGCAACATTTTACTATTCATGAGTTCTGTTGAAGGTAATTTAGCACGTACTAGATTTTCATCGTTTCATGTAAGAATTTGACATTCCAGAATATTCATGACCATGATATCACCGCTGCATTATATGTATCTGTGTAAAAAACAAAAATTTCCTACAAATCACTTCTGAATATTTTTATTTTCAAGCATTCCAATCGGTTTCATTAAGACGATAATTATTCTGAAATCTCGCATGTTGCAAATGCAAATAGCTTTTCGTTTTTTTATGACATTGTGACTTTGTTGAGTTATCAATAGTATATTAGCACGAACAACGACGAATCAAACAGCTGTAACCATGAAAGTAATGTTAGGAATTTTCATTAAGGTATAACTATCGCAGAATGGGTTGATTTAGGATTTTCTTGAAATTTAGTGTAAATATTCTTGACATTAAAACGAACAACTTTCCTATGAGACGAAACATTTTCTGCCGTCTAGAATTTGAGATATTTCATTTCCAATTTTATATTTTTCCCATCTAAACGCATGTAAATTGAAGTGACGTTTCGTTAAAAAAGTTGCAAGAAAAAACAAAAGAAACGCGACTTCAATTTACATGCGTTTAGATGGGAAAAATATAAAATTGGAAATGAAATATCTCAAATTCTAGACGGCATAAAATGTTTCGTCTCATAGGAAAGTTGTTCGTTTTAATGTCAAGAATATTTACACTAAATTTCAAGAAAATCCTAAATCAACCCATTCTGCGATAGTTATACCTTAAAAATCAGTTCTATTCATTAACACATTTTTTTGTAAACATCGCTGTTCCAAAATGTCAATCTGAGAGAATTGATAACCAAAGTGCGCGGTATATATATTTATACATGCTCCCATTGTCAATCGTCGCCCACAAATACAGATGCTTTAGAAACGAGTCAGTTTTTGACGATATTTATGACTACAAATGTTTTGGAATCGAGCGATTCAGCTTACGTTTATTTAACAACGCTAGAATATGAAAACAGTTGTGATATCGTCACAATGGTAACAGTAATGTTGGGATTTGAAAAGAATGCCTAGCAGCTATGTGAATTGGAAAAAAAAAATACGAAGAATCATGCCAACATCAATAATAGTAATTACAATGATAACATATTTCTGCAGATTCCAATTTGCCAACTGTGGTGCTTCCCGTGAAGGAAGGTAGAGATAATCTCTGGGCAAAAACGAAAGAAGCTTTCAAATTCGCTTACGACAAGTATAAGGACGAGGTCGATTGGTTTTTGAAAGCCGACGACGACACGTAAGTCAAATAATCGTAAATTAACAACTGAAATTCTTTGGACATGTTGTCATCGAGCAAACTTAAAACTAATTCAACAAAAATGTGTAGAAATAAAAATATTCTTGATATTTTGAAGTATGGCTCGTGTGATAACAATTTGCATTTGTTATTTTTTCTAGATATGTAATAGTGGAAAATCTTCGTTACATGCTCTCTTCTTACGATCCAACGTCGCCCCTTTATTTCGGTTGTCGTTTCAAGCCGTTCGTGAAGCAGGGTTACATGAGTGGTGGAGCTGGATACGTACTCAGCAGAGAAGGTTTAAGAAAATTTGTTGAGGAAGCGTTACCCGACGCCTCAAAGTGTCGCAGCGACGCAGGCGGTGCGGAGGATGTCGAGATGGGAAAATGCTTAGAAAAAGTTGGTGTGAAAGCGATGGACACGAGGGATCCTCATGGACGTGGTAGATTTTTTCCATTTGTACCGGAACATCATCTGATACCTGATCATGTTGACAAAAACTTTTGGTATTGGAAATATATTTATTACCAGACTCAAGACGGGCTCGATTGTTGTTCGGACAGTGCTATTTCGTTTCACTACGTATCGCCTAATATGATGTACGTATTAGAATATCTTATCTATCACTTGAGGCCGTATGGAATAAGTCACGGAATACAAGTCCCGGAAACCAAATCGCCGTCCACCACCATCAGGGATCGCTAGTCTCAAATATTATGATTATTGAGTGTGTTTCGTTGGAATTCAACGAAATAGCGTGGGTGATTGTTTTGACATTACTTTTTAAATATGGATAGATATTTGGACTATGAGAACTAAGTCGAATCTTCGTAGAATTGTTTGTAGGGATCTTGAGGACAAAATCAACAACAGAGAGCCAAGTAAGTTTAAGAATGTAGATATGAAGAAAAAAATTGAAAGTAATTTCGTTCCATTCCAACGATGCGAACTTTAATAGCATCGGATATTTTTAATGTTTGTATTTTGAAAAATACAGAAATCGACGGTCGTGATGACGAAAAACGTTATTGGGAAAGTACGGGAACAGAATCTCACTCAAATTTTTATATTTTCATTTAAAAAAATATATTTTCGGCTCTCTCAAGATCAGATTGTTCGACTAAATTCGTTGTGCATACTACAACTAAATTACTATATCATGAAAGTATGAATTTTCGATACTTTGACTCCAGATCTGAGAAGTTAAACCGCAACAATTCTCATTTTAGCTTCTGTAAACCTGGCGATATTCGGAGGTTTTTTTTTTTGTATTACCGCGTGAATTTTAAGAATCTCCAAGTTTTTTCCCATGCTGTTAAAACAGCTGGGATATTAAATTTATTTGCATATTTAAGTTCGACATATTATTTAAATGTAACGAGTGTGATAACCCGGCAAAGAGTACGATAGATATTTCCAAATGACTATTTTTACGATTAATTGATATATCTCAAGTATAAATAAAGCCGATGCCGCGACTCTCTAAGGAAGGCACAGCTCGCATGAAAAATCTAACGAATGCGTTAAATAAAAGTGTACAATAAAAATGTAATTTTCCAAAAATTGCATTGTACAATTTTCTCGTGAAAAACCGTACTTTCTCAATCGTGCCATGGTAATTAAAAAGAAAGAAAGAAAGAAAAAAACAAAGTGCCCGACGTAATGCTAGTCAGCAAGCCAACTATCTGTACGCAAAATAAAACGTTGTAAAAAATGAGCGCGGCGATGCGCGTTATGTACAGTCTTTTGTGAACGAATCGTGATAGAATGTACCATAATACTATTTACACTTGTATACACTTACGTCATCGAGAATGGTACAAATAAGCCTTAACTCGTTCTTGCAAGACGAAGAACGCAAAAGTTTTTTACCTATCTATATCATACTGCACATTGCCGTTGAATAAAATTCTCGTTGCAAAATGTCTGGTCTCTCAATAAGAATTACGTGCCATATGTCTCAACAAAATGATAACAAAAGATTTTTTTTTATTTCCATTTTCTGTTTGATTGAATTTGCAACGAAGAATTATGTACGAATGCTTTGTCTATACTTCCGAATGCCGATGAAGAAAAAAAAACAACGGTTGAGGGTGTATGAATAAGCGTAAACGGTATATATAATATATATACACATAAAACTGTATTTCGTAATATTAATATAATAATAATAATAATAATAATCCCAATAATGACGTTCTACCCAAGTAATAAATACTATAGATAAAGAGTGAGTGTGTGGGAGTTGAGTAAATTAACCAATTAATGGGGCGGTGGGAAAAGGGGAAAGGGGGGGGGATAACGGGGTTTCCTATGTACAAGTCATATTTGTACTATGCGACTGACGCAATTTTTTTTTCCTTTTCCTTTTCGTTCTCATTGTTTTCTGCTTTTTTCCTCGCCAGGATGGCCCTCGATCTCAGACGTTTTTCCCATTTCTCTCCTCGTGTTTCGAAGACGTAGATAAATTCATCTTTCTTTTTCACATACTCCGATATTTTCTGATTTTTCATTATTTTTTGTTTTTTGTTGTTTTTTTTTCTTGACTTACTATCAATTTTCTAATCTCGGCGATGGCTCACTTCATAAATTATTCTTGAAAACAAGTTTTACATTTTTTTCTTCATTTGTTTCACTTTATACTACAATGTATGTTTAATATAGAATGTCACCTAATTTGAGTAAAATTTGTTTTTTTGTTGTTGTTGTTGCTGTTTTGTTCATCGAGACTTACGGTCGTCGGGTCTAGGAAACGTGATAACAGGGACCCACGACCGCCAAGTTTGCTATTATAATCGTCGCACATAAGATCTCACACCAGGGGCTTTAACGAGGCAAATTAGTAAAATTTAAAAAATTAAGAAAGAACGAAAGAAATATATATATATACATATACATTTTTATACGTATATATCATGGGCCGTATTTGTTTTGAGCGCCGGAAAATTCGCTGACACCCCTTTTTTTCTGTTTATCCTCGTTCGTTTTGTTTTTTCTCTTTCTTTTATCTATTCCCGCTATATTCATCTATATAAAATTAAAAAACAACGTAATATCATTATATTACTTCGTCGCTGGCAATAAGTAAAAGCTTTGTACAAAGTTCAATTTATAATTAAAAAACATTTGGATACGCAACCATTCCTTAGAGATTCCGATTTTTTTTTTTCCATCAAATACCATTTTTTTTTTTTTTCAATTGAACTATCTAAATGGACCCGAGAGGCAAAGTATATTTCGGCTTGTTTTCCGTTTCTTTTTGTTTTTTGGTATCGCTTCTCGTTTCAACTCCCGGTGTGCTCAGTGAATTTGCACTTTGATCGTAATTCCCCCGGCAATTGTGTCTCTTCGAGAAAATTTTATCAATTTTTCCACAAATTCTTGGCCAATTGGGCGACAAAAGGAAACAGTTGCAATGCAATTTCCGGATGCAAAGAGGGTTAGAAAAATGGGGACTTGAGAACATCGTGTTTGCAGTCAAGATGTGGATCGTTTTTTTTTTATGTTTCATCTCCCGATTGTAGAATTCGAAATACTGCTTTCCCAGCACGATCCTAGCGATCAAGTTGCAACTTTTCAAGATGGCGGGCGCATATGTTGGTTTTGAATTTGCGCAAGTTCGTCAAGGTTCGTCAAGAAACAATGTCAATCGTTGGGAAACAAAATCACGTCAATCGCTTCTCGCGTTACGACTTTTTGTTTATTGTTTATTTTTTTTTTTAATGCAACCTACGCATTTTTGTCTGCCGGGCAATCGTTATTTTTTGCGAAGTTGAATTTTTCGACGGCTGGTCAGTTAATTCGATGAACACAGCGGTCACTGTGCAATTAGTTTATCAACAAAACTACCGGCTAAATTTGAAACTTTTCAACATTGTGAACGTTCATTGTTTCCGCATATTTTGCCTATGAAATTTATCATTTGGACCGCGAATATCGAGTGCCGGAAAAACAAAATAACGTTGATCGCTTATCGCTTTACGTATGTATGTGTTTGTTTCTATTACATCTACCGTATGCCCCCGACGGGCCACCGTAGTAACTTGGTCGATTACGTTATTCACGACAGCCATTTTTAAATATTTTATTTTTCCTCCAACTGAATCATAACTTTACTAACGAGTAAAGTTGCAACTTCACACGACGACGGACATGAATCCCATTCGTTGCAATAAATAACGTCAATTTGGGCTGTACTCATTAAATATCCATTGTTGAAAAACAAATTGTAGTCAATCACATAATTTCAAGTGTTTTTAATGTCGGACGTTTTAATTATTTCCATCAAACGCTGATTTACGACCGACATTATTATCATTTTTCTTTGATCAACAGCTCCACCGTTCGGCAATTGAGTCTCACCGCAACGTCATACTTGCATGAGCGTACGCGTTGCTGAATTAGGGCAAGTCAGGGTACGGGACAGGAGGGAAAAAACTTGGGACAGTAGTTTTCCACGAGTGGACAAAAAGAAAAGTTGTCGTGCAACTTGGAATGAAATCGCGCTCGCAAAGCCCCTGATTCTCATAAGAACAGTTATTTGGTGAGAGAGATTGGCGCATTGCGCTACAAGGGATGAGGGTGTGGGTCAGACGAGGGCAGCAGCCGCGTGATATAGCTGCATGAGCGCTTGCACGTGAACCGGCAAACAGGAAAGACGATCCTTCGTATTCGCATCGACCGCGAGCCAAGATAACGCGTTGTAACCTTCCAGCACGTATCTGCAAGCGAAAAAATTCACCGTTATTCATAACGATTGCAATGAAACGGAAATTCAAGCGAAGGAAAACCGAGTCTACAACTGCAATTCGCAATCGTTCGACAAGTGGGAAATTGTAATTGTCGATACGCGAAAAAGTAAAATTCTGGAACAAACAGTAAAAAATAAAAACGTACCTCAAAACATCGGTGGTATATTGCGAGTCCAATGGATGAGCGGTTAGTGCACTCTGCTGTTGAAGAAGGTCATCGCTGTTCTGCTGTATAGCAGGACTGTGTAGATGTAGTGCATTTTTCAAAAATGCAGGACAAACGCCCTCGAGATGTGGACACGCGGCCCAAAACCACGGCGGCATGCGACCGGTTGGGGCAGTCGAGACCAAATATCCCAGAGCAAGAGGTTGTTGGAGAAGAGTGCCAACTTCTTCAGCTTGATCCGCGACCGTGCCCTATAGATAGAAAGAAAGGAGAAACAACATGAGCGAAAATTGCGAGAATTTTGTGCATCCCAATTTAATTACAAATGCAAAACACGACAACGTTTTCCGCTTGGCACGAGATATCGAAGGAGAAGATCTCATACGACAATTTTCTTAGCCTGTTGGACAGTTTTTCGTAAAAGAAAAGTATAAAAATGTACCCTGGGCGTATTGCTGCATGGGAACGGACTACCCGGTCCATCGTGATTGCCGATACCGGAACCGCCGCCGTCACCACCAAGCGGCGAACCTTCGGGTCTGTGAGGACTGCCACCAGGGCTTTGACCACCGCCAGCACCGGCTTCGGGCCACACGTTGAATATATCATTGAAATCGCCCATTCCTTCCATGCCTTCGGGCATGTCGTCATTCAGAGCAGAAAAGAGCTCATCGTCACCGAGCTCAGGTCCGTTTATATGTTGTTCTTGGAACGCGGTCTGCGATGACTGTAATGATAAGCGAAAAATGTTTCAATTAAAACCAACATGAATATCATTCAAATCCGCGATGGAAATATTTATTTTTCTTAACTTGACTGTCAAGCTTGAAATATTCTAAGAAATTTTCAAGTCCAAACGTTCAACTTGTTAAATAAAATAATATTTTTCTTTATTAAATGGTAGAAACGAGTTTCCGGAGAGAATGAAACGATTATTTTGATGAAAATAACTCGGAGGCATTAATTAAAGATAATGACAAACCTGCGTAGTTGCAGAAGTAGGGAAGACGAGTATGTGGGTACAAGTAACATCCTGCGGCGTCGAGAGTTGACAATTAACGGAAGCATGACTGAATCTTTCATCAGGTGTGAACTGATCGGCCATCAATCGTAAGGTCGAGTCTGGCTCGAGAGAAACGAGACAAGCGCTAAGAACACAAGGCGCTGCAGACGGATACAGCAAACTGCACTGTCCGCAAATTTCTTTCAAATGTTTCGACGCTTTTAATAATGCTTTGCGAGATAGTAGCCAGCTCCAGCCTTTCAATTCACCGTGGCCGATGCGACCGACGCGACCAACGACGAGTCTCCATGGTTGCACCTTGAGATAAATTACAGAAGGTCAGTTCCTGCCACTCGGGATGGGGCCAGTCAAAACTTTCGGCATTTCCCAGTCAACGTGTGTCCGAGTTAATTATTATCTTAAAAATTATCACACAAAAATACTTACACCCTGGGACATGACGCCCAATATGAAATCCATGAGTTTTTGTAAACCGACACGCCTGGCAGATGCTCTTTTTCTTCTTTTTCGGTTGGGCACATCGATATTGATGGTAGCAGTCTCGAAAATTTCGCCCCGATCATCGGTCGCAACAGCCAATAGTCTCGACTGGTCCTCGCTGAGACAATAGCTCAGATAAAGTACAGCGCATTCCTCGGGTCCAGCGATACCAAAACTCTCGGGTGCTTCGCTCTTTGATCTCAGAGGAGCGAGAACATAAGCCGGTGCATAAAGTCTGTAAGGCGCTTTGTTCCGGTCCTAAAATAATGAGAAATCCCCACAGTTTAGTCATTTATTTCCAGGACAAAAACATCTCCTCACCAGTTGCATTCTCAATTTTCAAACTCACGTCTTTGCTCTTGAGAAATAGATCAGCTGCAGCTGCTGTTCCAAAACCAGTCAAACTTTTCACGGTCGAATTGTGATTCAAGAGCCGTCGACCTTGGAGGAAAACGTTCAAAGCTAACGCTCTCATCTCGTCTTGAATCTTTCGCCTCTCACGCGCCCGTCCCAATTCCATTATACTCTCCAACGATATTAACTGTACAAGGAAAATTCGTTTCAAATTAAACACTGAAAATTATAGTTCAGATCCAAATGAATAATTAAACTTGTAGTTTTAGAATAAAACGTTTTAACGTTCAGATGTATTGGTGCTAGAGCAATTTTTGCAATGAACGCGCATCAAGGATTTCATGAATATCAAGAAAAAAATCGTTTTCGATGTATTTATAGGATGATGCCGAACTTCTAATAACTATAATGAGTCGATCGATAATTTCGAGTTTTTTTTTTGTTACCTGGACATTGATGTTTGATCGAATATTTTCCGGCATGCTATTGACGGCCGCGGAATAAGCTCGTAAAAGTGCGAGGATGGCGAGACGTCGACGATCAGGATCTTCCGCTCCACCCAACGAGAACGGTTCGACCATATAGACGACAATCGCAGGTGGTTCGACCTCTTCCTCATCAGGACCAATATTCGTCGTTGTCGTTGGCGGAGTCGTCGTCCCGGAGTTGTTTTGCCCCGATGGTGACGTTGAGCTCGTAGAAGTTGGTGTTTGTGGGGTCGGTGTCGTATTGCCCATCGAAGAATTCGCGTTTGGTGTTGCGTTCGACGATGGAGTCTCACTACGCGCCGTTTCACCTTCTGCTGTTAAATTTTTCAAAATACTCTGTAGATTCATATTCTTTCTTGGATTTATCATTTTTTAGTTTTTACGAAAATAAAAGTCGAACTAATGGCCGAGAATCATGAAACTTTTTATCGACTACTCGATTTTTCGGCTTTGCTTGTCACAAGTTCGTACCGAGTGGACGGTACTGGAGGGATTTGTGAATAATAAGACAAATAAACAAATTGAAATTTGCAATCGGCTTCCTCATAGAGGAAGCTTTGAGCATCGTGCATCTTGAGCAACTTGAGGAAGCCATTTGCAAATTTCAATTTGCAGCATTTTTCCACGTTCTTGTATTTGCATTTAAATTCAATAATTCCGACTTGCTCAAAAGTAAAGAGGGAGTACTGACTTATACATAATATCTTACAAGATTTCGATATTTTTCGAAAAACTAAGATTTTCGAAAAATTCGAAAAGCCATAAAATTTGAACGGTCCAACCGATTACTCCCAAATTCAATACCAACCTTCCTATTAAGATACTCTATTTATAAAAAAAAAATTGATAATAAATCTCGAAATTTGCGAACGTTAGAGTGCCGACACCATTTTTTCGAAAATTTCAAAATGCCGTAGAGTTCGTATTTTTTGGGCTGTTCTGACGAAATTGTCCGTGAGCAAAGAGCTGGTCTAGACTAACATCTGTGCAAAACGGGAACCATGTAGCTCAAACCGTTCTCGAGTTATAAACATTTAAATTTTACAGTGCCAGAACATACACACACACACACACACATACACACATACATCCGGACATTTTTTGTAGATATGATTTTTCGACGTTTTGGGACGTTTTAAGCACATTGACATTGAAAACTGAAAAAAAAAAAAATTTTACCGTCACATAGCTTCCTCTATGAGGAAGCAAAAATCACAATTTCTAAATCGAATTCGAAATTTTCTCTGCATTTTAAGTTTTCGTGGTTATTTACCATTAGGCTCGGATTTGATCGTCGTGCCGTCCGGTGTGGGTGGCATAGAATCCGCGGCTGAAACAGCGCTCGCTTGTTTGTTTGCCGAATCGCCATGATCCAATAAACTACGATCTTGAATAACTTGTGTCAAATAGGGTGCTAAACGATGATTGCACACCTGCGCATAAAGGCGCAGCAATTCTCCTATTTGATTATCACCGAGAAGTTTGAACCAGTCGTCGATCGGTTGTTTCGTAACTTTCTGAACGGAGCTTTTGCCGACCCGCAAAATACCGTCACGCACAGTTTTCGAGATTGGTGTGTGTCTTCCTAACCGACAGATCTAGGAGGAAAAAAAACAATTATTGAGAAAACGAGGAAAAATGTGAGAAACTTTCACGGATGACGTTAGAAAATGATTTGTAACTTTTTGAAAAAATATCAAATGAGACAACGAAATTTCGTGACTTTAATTTCACGATAGCGTGGACGTATGAGTGTGGATTGAAAATATGAAGGAGTATTTGATTTATTTTTACCTCGTAAGTCGTGGATAGTTCCCGAAAGAAAGATTTGACTTTGCCAACGACGCAATCATTGTCAGGTGCGAGAACGACATAAGCGACGTCTCTTGGTCCGGCATAGGGTTCGAGGAGTAATTTTTCCCAATAACTGAGAGCATAAGGCGAGAGTGATAGCCAATCACGATCATAACCGACGACGAGTGCGGGAATGGGTTGTGGTTCGCATCGATCATCGGTGCCACGTCCAGCGAGTCGATGAAATTGTCTCCAGGTTAATGGTCCAGCGACGGTATAGGGAGCTTCCCACATTCGAGTGGTGCATTTTTTCTGTACGGCTTCCTGGAGAAGAGGTTGGAGAGCTCTCATCATACGGACGATATCTCCGGTGCATTGTGGGCCATGAGCTCGGAGAAAAGCCCAGCGGTGTACGCCGAGGGTATTTTTCACTTTGTCAGACTGTAAGGTATCAATTTTTCCTTGATCGAGTGCCGCGAGGGATACTTCATTGCCATCGTTGAATTCGAGGCTGTTTAAGCTCGGTACAAAGCTGCTGCGGCTTTTGGAGCTCGCGTAGATCCTCGCGGCTCTGTAAAGACTGCTGGCAGAGCTTTGAACAATCATACACTGTTCGCGAAGTAATTCAAGAACACTCGGAGGTACAAGATCCAAGCCTTCGGGACATTTGTCGCCAGGACAGGCGATGCTATGGAGAGAGGCTTTTTTCTTATCAGCAGGATCCTCAGCAATGCCAGTGATTTCCATTTCATCCTCGTAGAATAGTCCAGCCCGATGAGCCAATCGTCGATTGACAACAGCGCTAAAACCACAACTACAACGTATTTGATCATCGTCAGGAAAAACGAGACTACCGTTGTTAGCTGTATTGTTCCACGAGCCGGCGAGGTAAATACCGGCATCGGCGCCTTTGATATTTCCCACGACCTTGGGCCCGGCATTACAGACACAAAGGCTGCAGCTGTCGAAATTGTGATCGCGAAATATATTGAGAGCGGTGTCACCGAGTAAAATATTAACGAGTAACGAGTTCGATTCGGGGATTCTCGCAGGTCCGGGTGTGTCGGCCTCGATGCTGTTGAGATTTTTGTTCAAATAAGAAGATGTCGTTGAGGTCGCGGGACTGGGTTGATCGTAAGGTGGAGGCGGTGGCCTCGTGATTGTGCCTGCGCCACGATAAGGAAGCTGGGCCGGACTCGACGGGCAAATCTGGGACTGGGCGGCGATTTGTTGAGTTTGCGTTGGAATTTGTTGGCTCGGGGTTGGCGGTTGTTGAATTTGTGGCAGGGTGGGTGTCGTGATTTGTGGTTGTTGTTGTTGGTTCTGTTGAGTCGTTTGAGCTTGAGGATTTTGCGAAGTTTGTTGATTCTGTTGTTGTTGTTGTTGTTGTTGCTGCTGCTGCTGTTGCTGTTGTTGTTGTTGCTGCTGCTGTTGTTGTTGAATCGAAGCCGCCCGAGACGTTTGCATCAAGGATTTCTCGTTGGTTGTATTGTTTGTCGTTTGATTACACTGCCAGGAAGGTCTGTACACGCAATGCGAGGGTAACGTTACCGGGGGCAACGATTGACTCGGCAAATTCGTCAACGGGGCGTATTTCGACGATCCAACCAGTTTACAAATCGAAGCTGGTTTGAAAACGTACGACCAATCATCGATCGTTTCCTCCTGCGGTGAACCCATGTTGGGATAAATATCAGGCACGTGTCGCAACGACCTTTGCGACATGCTCAACTCGGTTTGATCCATCGTCGAGTCGTTCAATTGACAGGGCGATGCTACGGGATTATGCTCGAGAGACGGCGGAGTTGGAAACATTTTCGACAATTCCTCCGGACGTAATACACCAACACCACGATTATTGTGTTTGTTCATCGAATCAAGTCGCGTCTCTTCGTTCACACCAGCCGACTTGTTGGAGCCCGGTGGCGTTTGAACTTGCAGTTGATTAAGATTCTACAATAAACCAAAGGAAAAACGAAGAAAAACATTAAACTTATGAACACATATGTATGATGAAACAGTTTTGAAGTTCGTCTCGTCGAAATGCAAGCGAATTGCCTGGTCGATCGGGGCAATGTGAAAATAACATGTACAGCGATTGCATTCCAGCGATGCGAACTTCAGCATCACGTGACAAATATATTGGATAAATTCGTGGACGAGTGAGAAAAATTGAAAAAGGTGGTCGATGGCATGATAATTGTGAAAAAATCGATTTTTTTCATCGTACGATATGTGATTAAGCGCGGATGAAATATCAGGTTGAATTACAGTGATGAAAAAGTGTCGTTTGTTTTGCTCAGCTCGAACTAGGGCAAAAGTGATAAGAAAACAAAAGTCTTTGAATTATACCGTCTCGTCGCTGGAAGTATCCGGATCAGAATTGTCAAATATTTGTTCGAGATCCTTGTACGAGGCCTGAAGTCCCTCGCTCGTGAACAAAGATCCCGGTTTTGGTTGATCGTCCCTCTGTCGTCGGAGACCATCGACCCCGACACTGTTTTCCTCCCCGGTCGCGTCGAACTCGTAAGGATCGTTTCTACCGCCACCCATGCATTCGCCCTGTACGACGTGGACAATCACATGAATTTAACACGTGAAAATAAAGAAACGAGAGAAATAATAAAAGGAAAAATGAAGATAAACGAAAAAAGATAACTCGACGAGCCTCAAAGAATCCACAATTTCCAATTTTTCTCAACGCGCTAAAGGTCGACTGGACGGAAGATTGTTGACCAAGTCAACGTAACCGCCGAGCCACTAACGAGATATTAACCCAACAACCCTCGAGCGAAAAAAAGCCCTGAATGAAGAAAAAATATGTTTAATGAAGAAAAAAAAAATCATCAACTCACAGCATTGTTCGTGTTTGGCTCTTGTTTGATGTCAATTTTGGGTGCCTGTGATTGCATTGTTTGTACGCTCGAGGGTGGATAAAGATTGTTACTACGTAGATTGGTGGGTGGTGGATTGGTTGTGCCCTTGAAGCGTTTAACAGGATGATTGAGCCAAGCTTCCTGGGTGGAATAATCGTAGAGCCACGAGAGTGGTTGCTCATCGTCGAGGAGAGCACCTTCGTATTCTCTCGACGCGAGAATCGGTCGTTTTAACGTTGGCAAAGGTAATGGGCTCGGTGCTTGATTGTTGCAAGCGGTCGTCGTCGACGAAGCGACGGATTTGGGTCCCTGCGAGGGTGTCAACGGTGGCGCGGTGTTTGGATGACTCGGTGGTGGTTGAGGCGATAAAGTTGGCATCGTTGGATCAGCCGGTGGAACCGATGCCGGTTCGGAATGAGGTGTTGGAAGTGGCGATGGGGCCGGCGAGCCGGGCGAACCGACCGATGGCACCGGCGGACAGTCACCACCTGTTGGTGGTCCTCTCGAATACGATGGTGGCCCACCAGGCGGTGTATTCGGTGCTCCTTCCGTTCTGTTTACGTTCGACCTAAATTTCCAATTTATCGTTACATTTTTTTTTTTTTTTACTTCTATTTTATTATTCTACGTAAAACGATGCTCATGCAATTATTGATTGCAACGATCTTTCGATGTAAATTCGAAATGAAAGACATTATCGGTATTTCGATCGATTTCATGTCATGATAAAAACGATACAATCGATATAATCTGTACAATCGAATAAAGAATGAGATCGAAGCGAATTCCTTCGAATTTCCCAATGACTTGATTAATGAGAAGTCACGTAAATGATTTCCAGAGACCCACAAAATTTCAGGATTGCATCCACGAGTGGACATTCATTATTGTATTTTTATTTTTTCTTGATCAATAACTTTATTCAGTTTCAATGAAATTGCCAATGAACGTTGAGCGAAAACCCAATTTTCTACGTCTCCGAAATAAGCGGAAGAAAGCTCAAAGTTAATTGAAAATATTATTAACGGCTCAAAGTTTTATTCTTGACCGAGTTCTAAGCTATTTAAAAAGCAAACTGCATGCCATAACACAAACCGTTGTAAGCGCGATGCGAGATGAACTTTTCTGCCGTGAGAAAAACTGTAGGTGCAGTAAAATGCCACGAAATTATTGATTTTTTAAAAGCTTTACAGAAAAATTCACCAGCAGCGAGTAATTGAAGATAGGAGAAGAAAAAAAACACTGAGTGAACAGTTAGAATCATGCACGGCATACCCTTCGTCATTTGGAATGACATAATCGTTGTCGTAGCAAGCGTGACTCGACATTGATGACCTGAGGATTATTCTCATTACTTTAATTTCACTTCCCTTCGCTACCCAATGAAAAAATTCATAGAGACAAAAAAAAAATAATGAAGACAATGCGAAAACCGTGAGCCCCGATAGAGTTAGACGAAAACTCAAGTAACACGAACTTGCGTTATGTTTACGAGTGATGATTAGAACATGGATGATAATTTTCTTTCGATTAATTCTTCAATTGGAAAGAAATGATAAATAACTATAAGCCATGAGGTTAAAGGTGAGGGCGCCTCGGTGAAGGGTGATGCGATAAATTTCATGATATTTCTGTACAATTTGAAAGTGTGTTTTTGTTGTTTTAGTTATTCATGGATTAATGAATGCGTTTTTATAATGTGGGGGCGAATTGGATTTTTGTTGTTGGTATTATCTCTTTTCCAGGGAAAGGCAGATTTACCCACCTGGGGGCATTGGCAGGGACAGAGGGGCAAGAGGCATCCCACTGGATGGTAGAACGTCGATGAAAAGGCACGACCCTCCGTCCACTTTTTTCAACCCTCTCCCTCTGAACGTGAGAGGAGGCGAGGCCTTTCCAACCCCCGGGGGTCGTGCACCTGCAACCGATGCTTTTAACATCTTTTTTGTTTCCAAAAATATCCTCTTCTCTTATTCAACTCGACTATTCCGATAATTCTCTCTGTTTCCGTCACAATATCACACACAAGGGGACACTTATTGTTTCGAACTGAAAAACACTCGTGAGAATTCAGCGAAACATACAAATTTTGAAGCGAGTGGCCGAGGTGCAAAGTTACCAGATTTCCGGCTCAATCCTTTACAGTCTCTCCCATTTCCTTTTTCCCAATTTTCCTTTATCAAACAAAAATAAATTACGATTCCCATCCCACCGGAAAAATATTAACTCTTGCCTTCCGAGCCACGTTCTCTCGATTCAAACTCATGCATACATTTGCAGCAGCCATAGGGTAAATAAAAGGAAAAAAAAAAGAAAAAAAAAAAAGATAATTTTGTAAACAAAAAATCTACCGTAAACTGCTAACGTTTTCTCCCATTTTGCACACTACTGGTAACCGCCCTAACATGCAAAACGAAGAAAAAACGAGGATACTTTTTGGCGAAACAAACGAAAACTCAAAATGGTACAAATTGGGTTATTCCCCATTTACAAAGGTTTTTTTTCAATTCACATGGCTGGGTACAGTTTTTCAAACTTTACTGCCACCAAAGATTTGAAAAGTGATTTAAAAATCGTAAAATCCATCTCCTCTTTTAACAAATTTTTGAATGCAAACATTTACGGTTTGAAATTGTTTTTTCTGGCGCAGAAATAATTGATTTGAGCCTGTTATTTATCTGCTTATTTGCTCGCTTTTCAAATTGTCTACGAAAACGAAAATGACGAGAAAAAAAAATGAAATAATGGTGTCGCGAATAATTGCATATTTTTCGTGGGTTTCACGCGATGGAGATAAAGTTCTAGAAAAACATTTCAACTAAATGTAAAAGCAGACAAAATGATGTACTCACTTGGAGCAAGTGCAGGAAGACTTTTGTGTCGAATCGACGAATGTCCAAGTGCCGAGTTCAATGGAGCTCGAGGAAGTTTCGGTCTTGGAAGTTGCGGAAATTGGGGAGCCAAGGGAACACTCGGCCCAGACGCGTTCGGGTAATTCGGTAGATGCTTTCAAATCGCGTTGCGTCGAGTTCGGATTTTCGTAACTAGCAGGACTGTAAGGCGGTGAGAGTGGCATTTCCGTGGGTGCGTCGTCCATATCCGTTACGAGAACGTAACACGAGGGATAACGCATTCTCACACCACCCACTAGGACCTCGACCAGCGGTGGCAAACCATTGTCCATATTTGTACCGTTTATCGGATAAAAATGTTTCCATTCGTCCAACAGTTGACAATCGACACGTCCGACTTGTCCTGTCAAGGTGCCAGCCAATCCGTAAGGTGCGAGGATCACTGCAAATCATCGTTTCAATATTTTTATATTTTTATCCAAACTCCGCACAAAACTTTCAATTCCTTCAAAGAAATTTCTAGCCAGCTGGTTCGAAAAAAACCCATTCATCTCGATTTTCTAACGACTAAAATAATCGAATAACGGTTGCAAAATTCCCTGCAACGACAGGATCCAGAAGACGACCTTGAATTCAGGAAAATTAATATTCTCGACGGAAAAATGATTCGAAATTCAAGGTCATCCCGTAACGGTAATTTTTTTATTTTTCTTTATTCCCTCTGCAGCTTTTTTCCGGTGTGGCGTCGATTATGAATAATTTTTTTTTTTTTNTTTTTTTTTTTTTTTTAGATAAATTAAGATTTTGTAATATTCACCCTTGACACCGGACTGGGTGGTCTGGGTTCGTTGTAGACACGTTCTCGTGAGGTGTCGAACAGCAGGATGTTGTCGGACGTCGACACTGGCGCAAACGGTGCTCTCCCCGTGCACGAAAAACGCAAACGAAAACGACAGGTGACTGCTGAAAATTTGAAAATTCTTTGTGTTAAAATGCAACAATGGGAAACGGAGTATCAAGAATTATTGGTGATGGATTGATGGAAATTCCAAGACAGTAATTAACAGTGGACAAAAGAATCAGTGAGTAATTAATAAGCGTTCGATCTTTATAGAGAACAAAGATAACATTGTTTCATCATTTATTTACCTGCTGCATCGATGTTTCTCGAATCCATCGTAAGGCTGAACAAACCACTTGCCAAGTCTAACGAAATCCCTGGACAGGAGGCAACGTTCGATAAGATTGTGGAGAGCCTTGAAGAGGAGGGATCGACACTCGTAGGACAGACCACTCTCCCAGGAGCCTTGTTCACTTTCTGTAAAAACAAAGTGACAGGAATTTAACTTCACAATACAAGTGAAAATCTAGAAACCTCATCAACAGACAATTTTGTCAACGAATCTCTCGTTCGTCACGTTGCCAAGACGTTAAAGTTTACAGCGTCAACGGGCATTCCAAAATGTATTTACTACAGGCGCCATTTTGAATAGTCACAAAGTTTGCTGCGAGGATCACACGAGCATTTTTTTTTACGTATTTTTACTGCGAGGAAGAGGGAAGATGGAGAAACGCAGTGAAGAGTTTAGCAATCGATGCATCGGCTCATGTCCGTAAAATTAGGTGGGAGAACCGAAGGATAGAAGTCACATTGTGAAATAAAAAAAAGATGGTGAGCACGAAAGAGAAGGAAGAGGGAGAGAGAGAGAGAGAGAAAAAAAAGAGGAAAAAGTAAGCGGAGCGTGGGAGAAGCTGACTGTTTCGTTGCCTGAGAACAAAACAGAGACGTGGACGTAGAAATAGTGCGAGAACGAGGGAGAAAGAAGATCGTCATGCCATCTATGTATATTACGGTGAAAGTCTGTGAGCCCGCGCTTTATCCTTCCCCGATGAAAATATGGATCTTGGGATTTTATTGCCGTTGTTGTACGATGCGCATCAACGAATCAAAAGGGATATATAACGTTTTTCAACGTCTCCCTGTTTTATGTTTTCGGGGGTGACGAACTGTTTTGCTGCCTCTCGCAAATTTGTGGCGAGTCAACGATCAAAACCCGCAGACGCCGGCGCACGAATTATCCATCCCTCTTCCCCTGTCTCTCGTTCTTCCTTTCTCGCTAGCAGCGTATGCCGTTGGGTGACAACCACTGGCCGGTCCAGTACACGTGTTTCCGTCGATCGATAAACAACGAGAGAGCCCGGGGGATGGGTGGAACAGAAGTGCATCGATGGAAAATTAAGCGGGCGCCGATAATCTCAAAACGGATGCGTAGGAAATTGAAACAATGCAAAAACTAACACTCGTTTTTTTTTCAATTCATAGAGACTTTCGATATTAAGTCGTAAGATGAAACTCAGGAAAATCAGGTCACGGACCTCAAAACAATAAATAGCCACCCGAATTGAAATTAAATTCAGTCCAATACGGAAATCCGCTTCGAATTTTGACAAAATTCACATTTTTCAAGTGTGGCGTTAAGAAAGCACACAATTTTATTTATAAACACCGAAAAATTCAACCCTCAGAATTTTTGCGTTCAAGAAGCAAAAGAACCGACGATTTTCGTAAAAACGGGAAAAAAATGAAATGTCATAGGAATTTTACACAAGGACACCGGTGGAACGCGAACCGAGTCGTTATGGTTTTCCCTCGTGAAGAAGAAAACGTTGCCACGTCTCTGCAGTCTTTGCAGCCGAGTCCCAACAGTGCGGAAAATGTTTTCGAGCGCGGTACCGTTACCTTCGATTTAAACAACGCGGGATATATAATTTCGTACGCTCTCACTCGAGTCTCTTCCACACGGAATTACAAATACCTGAATGGCAGAATTTCTACTTTATTCTTTCAGCCAACTCAGGAAAGTCCAGTAACCAACTTGAAACTTTCGATACATGCACAAATTTGGTTTATCGAACGAAATAAATGTTTTCTTTCAGTAACGTTGTTTCCCGTGGGTAATTGAATCGATAATCAGAATCGTATTGCGAGTGAACGAAAAATTGCGTAAAAAAACATACAAAATTTTGTGTTTCTTATTAGCAGTAGTCGATCGGGACCGGTTACTCCTAAATTAGAACAATCCAGGTGTTATTGAAGAGCTCTATGAGAGACGACGTGATATGTGCTTTGCGTTCCGGCAAGAGAGAAAAAGAGGGGGAGAGAGAGAGAATGATTCAGTCACACCGACGGCTCGAGCGATGAATGAGTTTATTATCGCGGGCTTTGAGCGAGCGCGTGTCGAAAGTCACACACGCAACACGTTTTGTCGCCACTTGCGCTAATATAACTGAAAAAAAAAACGATTTTTAGTGTGGGTGATAATAAAAAGTGTCCTCGTTTTATTTTGGCACCAAATAATTGTATTTTTATTTTCCAAACAACGCTCGCATTCGCATATTTTTACTGCGAAAGTTTTTCCGGACAAAATTAATTGAAGCTGAATAGAGATTAAAATCAAATTACAAAATCGTGTGAAGGAAAAAAGAATTTTGTGATTTTTCAAGATGAATTTCGAGGCAAAACATGTTTTGAGTATTTCACCTTGAATTAATGGAGCAAATAAAACGTAAACTGACCACTATCAGGAGTGTACTATTTTTTCCGATTCACCCGAACCAGACCGAAAGGTGAGGAGGAGGGGAAACTGTGGCGGGCGAACCGGGAACGCGACCGCGGTTCAGTGACCTCGAGCAGTCAGCTCTTCTCTCACATACAAACATTTGATACCACGATATAACGCATTCAGTGGTATCGTAGTCCTGTCGCGGAACGATAACTCTGGGCGGTCCTTTGGCGCCACATTGCTCCCCTAGTGATTTGACTGCATCCGAACGTGTTTCCGATCGCGTATCAAAATCCCTGACCGTTTTCAAACGTTTTAATCAATCCCGAGTTCACGTGCAATTAACACTTTTTCATTTTCCAATCAAATCGATGCAAAGGATTTTCATTGTCATTCGACGATGCAAACTTCAACGTCTTTAAAATTTTAAGGGAGAACCGATGCAAATTTTCGAACGTTGCAGCTGATTGTTTTGAATATTTCACAGCAAGAATGTTTCATGGCTAAACATTCGCTTATCGAGGTTTTTATTGAAAATTTATTTATCATACGATTGTAAGACGAAGAATGAAAACGAAAAATACTTACCACAAGTAATGAGCTCGGGGGAAACGAGTCCAGAGAGATCGGGTTCTTCGCCATACCAAAAAATCCAGAGTTCCTTGGCAGCGGTGAGGGACAAAGGCGGTGGAGCAGGTGAGGGTGCTATGCCAAGATCGAAAATGCCACCCCCACCGCCACCTGGTCCGGAATTAGCGGAGGAGGGTGAGGCTGCTACGCGACGCCATACGCACAGTATATCGCCGGCTAGACACCTCGAGAAGCTTGACAGGACCGGATCCTCAAGGGGGGTACCCCCAAAGCCCCCGGTAACCTCGCCCCACACGAGCTTCCTCCATTTTATGCCGCAGAGGTCCGTCTGAAAAACAAACAACACAGTTTACCAAATATCACAATTCAATTCTCCGATTCGAAATCGATTTTCCTCGTATAGTCTTTACGAGAACGTGCAATATATTTTCCTACAAACTTTATCATTTTTCAAACAGATCGTTCGATTAGCATCACCGGAAATGAGGTGTAAAAAATTCATTGAAAGTCTTGTCCATTTTTCGACAAAAATTCATTATCAAAATTTTCCAGAACGTTCTCGTATTTTTCTACGTATTTCGAGCGAAATGTATCTTCGTCGTATCGGCAAATTTGAGAGCGATGTTATTTTTTCCTCGCAAATAAAATCGATACCGAAAAATTCCTAAACTTCCGCAAAACGATTTTTTAGATTTTTGACATCTCGGCGGGGGGTGAACCGTCAAGGAAATCTGTTGATAAATAGCACTCCGCTTCCATTTTCAATTTCAATGGTTGACGAGCAGAAAAATACTTGAGAGAAAAGAAAATCGTCGTCGCACTATATGTTTTAAACGATTGCGGGTCTGTTATCCGTACGATGACCCCGGGGAAAAGTTTAACAAACGAAGAAACGTGAAGCTCTTAAGGACAACATTCATGCTGAGCAGATAGCGTTTTTATCAGCTGATCGTCGTGGAGCGGGAGGTTTTCGTAATGTTGTGACGTTTGGTCAACGGTGGAAATTCAATGGCGCGCAAGGAATGTTTACAAAGATTGGGCTTCGAGTGAGTTCGGAGTCTAAGGTCCTGAATCGTTACTTTACAGAGTGCACAATAAAAAAAACATATCGATTTGAATGCTCGATTTATAAGAAGATAATTGTGAATATATTTAGAGCACCGCAGCATTCTGTTAATGTCAATAAAACGAAAGGGGAATCGGGGAAGTATCGGGGGGTCGAGGGATGGGAAGCCAGACAAATGGCACGTGCCGGCGATTGGGCACCACTTCGAGGGGAGAAGTTTCGGTTGTCTTTTTGTCCAGGGCGCTCTTATCGAGAAAGGAGGGTTGGGGGAGGTTATAGGAACTTAACATTCGTCCACTGTGGTAACCCTACGTGGCCGAAAGGAAGGAAGCGACAACCGGCGTTATAGTCAGTAACACGCGAACGGCCTTGCACGTAGCGTGCGCTTGTATTGATCAGCTTAAGGGGGTGGGGCGGGTAGAGGAAAGAGAAGAGAAGGGCAGCTTGCCGGAGATACTATATAGAAAGCAACACGCTGTGCGTTTCTCTCTATCTTTCGCGCTCACCCCTTCGTACGCGAAACTCACGCGCGCAAGCCTGTGACCGGTCATTGATAGGCGAAGAGGTGCGCGCGTTCTATCGGCACAACGAATAGGAACGCAAGCGCGGATTTACACTCTTCCTCACGCCCCTCCTCTCTCCTTCGTCATTTGTTACGTCCCACGCACGAGATTTTTCTTTTTTCCTGTACACGCTCATTCGCAACGCTCATACGGACGATTAACGCGTATTACGTATAAACGACGTATGGCCGATAATTGAGTGATTAGTATAGGCACTCGGAGGCACGAGGTATTGCAGAAAACGGATTATTCGTAAAGAATACCGTGAGCGAGATATACAAACTATTGCAACGATGAATACGAGTCATCGGTGCTTGAGGAGGCAGACATGCATTTTTATGGCGTAAACATCGTTTATGGACCCTCAAAAGGATCCACGTAGCTCTGCATGACTCTCGAACGACTCGAGATCCTGAAATGTACCCTCGGAGGTCCTACGAACAGTCTGTGTCACTCTTTAACGGCTCGTAAAGCTTTGATTGTTTGTTAACGCGTTGGGGACGCTGGGAGCACAGCAGGGCGACTCTTTGACGAGTAAAGGTCAAGCGCGCCCTTCGGGCAAGCTCAGAAATGCTGTAGTATTCAAAAACTCTGTCTGGCTGATCGCGATTACTCGCGGAAGGACGTTAGCGGCATCTGCCGGATTAATTCAATCGTTCCCTTCGAGCAGAGCGGTGCATCTGGTCGCAACGACCATTCAACTCGATCGAAGGGAATTTTCGTTGTTGGCTTTGAAAATATTTCAATTGTCGAAAGGTTGGACTTTCTCTCCTGACCTTGAAGAACCGAAGGTCGAACGTAACCGAGCAGTTAATTAATTCCCAATAAAAATTCCATTTTCCTGGCGAATCAACGTTTTTGTATTTTTTGTCATAATCTCATGAAAAATGCCGCAGAAAAGTAACAAAAGTTACAACAATATTGAAGACCTTAATGAGGCAACAAGCTTTTATGCGAAAACCGTTGAGAAGGACGTTAATGACCGTGGGGAGAGACATCACCTCCGGCTCTCTCGACAGAGTCGCGCACCACAGTGTGTCGTCGCCGCGGTGATTTGAGCCCAGACACGAGAGTTCTCGGCTTAATCTTTGTACACGAAGATTTCGCACACACATTCGCATTTGACGGTTATACCTCCCCCCCTCCCGCGAGTTAAACTCCCGCGTAGCACGTTAAAATCTGACTCGAGAGTTTCTCTCCATGATTATCTCTCTCCCTCTCTTTTTCTCTCAGCGAACGAATGGCCCGAGATACCAAACACCACGTGCGATTGTGCTCGCTCGTTCCCCGTATCCCGATGCCAGCAAAATTTTTAATATCGTATCGTTGATCTGTAGGTAACAACTGAACACAATATTGTGAAATTCTTTGTGCGTTGATCAAGAGGAAAATTAAGGAAAGATCGAGTTTTTAAAAAGTTTTCACAAGTAAAAATCTCTCAGACCGTTACGGACGAGGCTGTTCATCGAGAGACAGTGCCCCGACCCAAAACTGACACGATGAAAACGTGGCCGAAGGAAAAAGCAGCTGAATGGCCAAATGAAAAAATGTCAAGTGTATAAATAAATAAATAAGTAAAGGAGAGACGGAGGAGATGAAAGAAAACATTAGCAGAGGGCGCACATGCGCCTGAAAAGAATAAACCGGGCGTACGTTCGGACGATTCTACCGGTGGGTCGAAACGAAAAAGAAAGAGAGAAAAGAGCGCTCTGACGTATGGAAGAATATGTATCGATGGAGAGAGAGTTTCTCGGCTCGGTACTTCCCCTCGTCCCTTTGCTTTCCCCGCCGCCGCCCGATTCCTCTACTTTGTGCCTGGTATGAGCGAGAGACGCAGATAGCAAGGTTTACATGTGTATGTTGTTGGGGTACCGGGATTCTCTACGGTGCGTTGGGGATGGCGGCGCTGTGTGGGAAGGACCGAGAACGCCCCGAGAGGAGGAACGGAGAGAAGCGGGAAAGAACCGGCTCGATGTTCAACACGCACGCAAGCCGTACAACGATCAAGAGAAAGGGCGAAAAAAAACGAGCCAACAGATATTGAGCCTGGAGAACAGCAGGATACGAGAGAAATTCCTAGGCGAGTCCGGAAAGAACCGGTAGCCTAAGAAGGCGATTTTGAATTAACGCTGCCAACCTTTTTTATTCTTGGAAGTGTCTCTCTCCTCAAGGACACGGAGATTTAAAAAGAAACGTATGCAAAGCGTATTTGATATTTCGTACCGATTATTTCTCCGTTGCAAACGGAATTAGCGAACAAAGTAGCTTCCGATACGAGCAAACGTAACCCGCTCGTTTTGAGGTTATTATTTCGAAATCCGCGTCATGTGGTCGGAAGCCAGCGCCATCTGGTTTCCGTAGCCGATTTTCAAAAGATCGCGATCTCAATAAGCTCTTTTTTTTTGCTTACACAACTTCCATTGATTTTCAGCCGATAAAAAATAGCGAATAAGAATTGCGTCGATTCGTAGAGTGAGAAAAATTCGACAACATTGTCTCCGCTGGCGATACGAAGCGTTTACGACAAACGTCAACGTTAAAGCATAATAAAAACTCATTGGCACTTGTCCCGGCAGCAGTGGATCAGCTGGCGGCGAGTGATCGCCGCGACATCTCTCGGGAATGATCAAAGTAGCCACGTGACGAGTGTGTATTCGTAAAACGATCGTGCAAGTGGAACACAATTTTTCCTTGTTATTTCGTGTGCATAGGATTGCGAGCGGTGTTTTTTTTTTGTTCTCGACGATTTGGCAACGTAGGCAAGTTGGGGTTAGCGTCTGAGAGACACGCCGCTGGAAAGAAAGGGAGAGATCGAGAGAGAAGTGAACAGAGGCAATGTGCCGACGAGTTTTGTTCGTTTTGTTATTCCGTAGTAAATACATACATGTGGAGAGGAAGACAGTAGTGACTGGGAGATAGTAGACCTCTCTTGGGTTAGTACATCGACGTAGTATGTAGTAGAAAACAGAGAGTGCGGTAGAGAGGCTTGTGGCCAGAGACTCGTGGAAGCGAAAGGAATGTTACGAGTCGAGGGTACGACGACCGCGAGAGTCAGGCCGCTTTCCGTCTCCCTCGCTCTCTTCTTTCTTTCGCTCCCCGTCTGGCCTCTCATCCTCCTTATCGTCGGATACGCGACGCGCAGCCTGATCTTTTAGGACGAGCAAATTTCCGAACTCTGCGTGTGCATCGCGCCAGGAAACGAGAAAAAAAAACGTTGGAAAAGTCAAACTAGAACCCTTGGAGCTGGTACACCATTTTTTTCAAAAAAAAAAATGTCCAAAACGTGAAATGACGGTGTGACGTTGAAATTCTTTCTAAAGATAATTCAGACGAAAATATTCAGTTACTCGTTCGAAAAAGTAAACGCTCGACATCTCGATACGATCGCTTTTGTTTTTTTTTGAGCCAACGCAACCAGCATTTCCTGTCTCTCTCTTTTCCTATGCGAAAGTCTCATTTCTTTGTTGACCAGAGCGTTGAGGTTTCCGTAATCGCGATGACGCCGAGTTCGTTGTTCCATTTATCTTTCTAGAATTCGTTCAACGATGTCGTATTCTTTTAATTTTTTCTTTTTTCACATGAAATTTCGTTTCTTCTATGACTGAAACGTACGGAAAAATGCCAAGGCCACTAGCGAAGACGGAAGTTGGTATAATTTTTATCAAACCCGACGTCGACCTCAACTCGAATAATCGAGAGCTCAAAATCGCTATCTGGCAAAACACTCTGATAAAGATCGTCTTGATTGTTTCAAAGCTACGAGAATTTATTCCAGAATGCACATGTTGATCCACCGAAATAGTTATATATTTCAGAAACAGTGCCAACGCGTGATATTCTCAGGGAAAATATGTAAACAAAAGGTATTGGCGACTTCGAGTCTCTCGCCGCTGCAGTCTTTCATTTTTTGCCACTTACGTTTTTCTTCTTTTTATTTCATTTTAGTTTTTGCCTTCTTCGTTTCATGTTGATCGCGCTTTACACTCGTCCCTGCGCGGCGGCCTCCAACGCGTTTTGCCATCGCTCGTGAGAGCGAGAAAACTGGCTCACCGTTACGCTAACTCTCCGACGTTAAAAACTCTGTACGGTTGCCGCCTTACTTCGCTTCGTTCGCTTCGTCCAAAGAGACAGAGACAGAGGGAGAGCGAGAGAGGAGAGAGAGAGCGAGGTTTGTTGCAGCTACAGCTCACCATAGACTAGACCTCTCGCACGTTCTCCTCGATGTTTCACAGTTCTACACTATACATAGGTATATATATATAAAGCCTGAGAATGCTTGCTGGTTTGACTGTATAATGCAACGTTCGAGTTTCACGACGACGTAACGTCCTGGGCTGACTGTAAAGCAACGTTCCATTTTTTTTCTCATTCCCCCTGTAGAAGCTAGCAAACGGAAGAAAATGTCGTCCTTCGTCGTTTTCGTAAAACGACTTTACTCTTTTCTTCTCTCTCTCTCTCTTTTCATCACATTTTCCCTCCATCTCGCTCCTCGGTCTCCGTTCGCAAGAGTCGGGCTCGTACACAACATTGTACGCGTTAGTGTACGCAATGTGAATCAGGCATGACATTGGGCACACGACAAACTTCGCAAACATCGGTGCATCGCGAATAAGGACACTCCTACTAATCCAAATAACGAAATATTCCATTTAAATATTTTCCCTTTTCCCCCTGCCAATCGAACGTATAATTCTACCAACAGCTCGATGTCGTTGTTCCGAATAGAAGAGAACGAGTACTATCTGATAACCCTGCTTAAGGATTTATGAGCGATGGGAAGTGGAATGAACGAAATGTGACATTCCTGTGTTCCAACGAATAAAATTCAACTTGTTCACCAGGATGAATGAATCTACGAAGTTGAAGTTTGCAACGTTGCAATGCAACGAAATTCCCTTTTTTCTTGGGCAAATCTCAAGATTCTCATCGAATATTTGGTAAAGACAAAAAAAAACGATAATTTTTTAGCGTTCATAGAGAAAATCAGTGCGAAAATTGTTCTGGTTTGAAAAATTGAACAAACAATTGATAAAAAAACGTATTTTTCGTTGGGGCCCAACGTTGCAAACTTCAGGCTCATATGAATCTCGATTAATGGATTTCTCAATTGACAACATTTTACGGATGTAAATCCAAATTAAAAAATTAGAAATAATAAATATGAATAAAGGACAGCAACGTTTATGAAATCTCGAGAATGGAAACTGAACTGGAAAATTCTAAATCGGTTGCGGTCAAAAAAGAAACTTCAAAATCATTGACGATTTTTTGAAATTGTTGTGAATTCTTTTGAGAAAAAGTGTATACGCGCAATTATGTCCAAAGGATTCCAACACGAATGACCTCACAAAAACGTTGGACGTTTAAGCCTCGCTGCAAAATGCAACGTTGCATTATTTGTACACGCAAAAAAAAAGAATCGGAGAGCACGAATTGAATAATAACCATAATCGAGCTTGCTGTGACGCGAGGAAACGCAAAGTTTTTACGTTTCAAAAATGGAACACGGTGAATATTTTAGATAATCAGTTTCTCCGATTAAATTTGTATCGAATTTTGATTTCAACAAGAGAATGAGGTTCTCTTGTTTATCGGATCTCTTGGAATTATGTATCAATTGCGAATGCGAGTTTTCGCAGTGACTAGTGCAAGAATGCAATAATACACTTGCAGGTGGAAGAATAATGTTTTAAGTTGAAGATTTGAGGTTATTTGAGGCGAGATCTCGCGATTAACTATAATCTTCAAGGTTAAGTCACATTTGACCTTATTCGTAACACTGACATGTACGGAAACTTTCTCGGAATGATTTTAACTTTCGTACTTTTAATAATCAACGTTTCGAGACTGTTTTGTTGTTGAATAAATTCGAAACAGGAAGAGAGGGGCATGATTTTGTAGTTGCTATCACAGTGGGAATATTTTTTCAGCTCGAACGAGTAGAAAAGTGAGAAAGTACTAAAATATTCGGAGTATGTATACATTTTGTTGTGAGCGCGCGATCACATCGCCGGGAAACGGTCGACCAGAAGGAGAAGAGGAGGGGGAACAAGTCGGCGTGTCAGGGGAAGCAGGGACGTAAGCGGGTCAGGGAAAAGAGGCACGGAGGACAATCGTGCTTATTTCTCGCGGAGAATAATGAAAATAAAAGATTGTCGAGGATTTAGTCCGATGGTAGAGCGAAAATTACGTTTGAGAAAATGTTGAAGGCTCGCGAGGGCAAAAAAGAGTGAGGGAAGGAAAAAAAAGCTCACCAGCGCGAAGAAATTCGTGTGGCAGTCCTCCAAGCTGGCGCCGTTCGTCTGATGGGACGGGTGCGTCATGGCTTATTATCCATCGTCGTTTATTCTGCTACTCACACAATTCCGGCGCGTACAACGTTGTTTTTTGCTTGTTGCGGTGTTATTTTTCACACGTATTTTTTCGTAACTTCAATTTTCCTTGAAATCAACAAAAATGAAGCAATCCTCACATCTGTTTTGATGATTATTATCCTCGAAATATCACACTCGTGTCACTTGCCAAAAGAGAGAGAGAGAGAGAGAGAGAGAGAGAGAGGGGACACCGAAGTAGGGGATCGGAAGGAATGAAAATAATATTCACCAGTAATGATCTTTCTCTCTCTCTCTTACACTCGCACTCTTCACGCTGCTCACTCACTCAACATCTCTTGATCTACCGATGTAGGCATGAGAGGAAAACACGCGCACACAGGTTGGCAACTTTGCGATGTGTTATTAAACGCCCACGTACCGTTAAGCACTGGCTTTTCTCGTTTTTTTGCTTATTTTCTCGTTATTCTCCCCCTAGAAAATAGAAACGGTGATTTATCTTGGAACGCGTTCACTCTCGTACGACGATGCTCGAGAATCAGACGGAATGAAGCTTTACGAACGCGACCGCGATTCCATCCAATACTTTTATTTACGGTTTTTTTTTTTACAGATCGAAGAAAACATTTTGTAGAGGGTTTTTCAACCTCTCAATGGCGACTTGTAAAATGGCGGACGCACGGGCGCGCAGCCACACACCAATGGGGGGAAAAATACGTCGGTGGGGTTATACTTCCACTTACACAGCGAGCCACGCGCGCACACACGTAATACCCGCGACACACCGATGGAGATTCACACGAGCGAGAGCAAAAAACACACCGTAGGCGCACACATATGCGGCGGGGAAGAGGGAGAGAGAAAGCGAAACACTGAGCGAGCGAGGCGCGCGCGCGCGCCCCAACAGGCAGGCGAGTGAAACTATCTCAGCGCGAGCAGGAGGGGTGGGGGGAGTCTAGAGCGCGGCAGTCGAGCGCGGAACTTTGCATTAACGCCACCAAGCGGCCCCTCTTGACAAACTCGCCGCTCTAACAGTATCGACAAGATGGCGGCCCTCATCAGGCATGGCTCGAAACTCCAATGTCTTTGGTCGAGTGGAGCATCTTTCTTGATCCCAAAAAATGTGGCAAGTTGAATGAATCCTTTCTCCTTATTAATCTCTATCGTAAAGTCTCTGTCAGCGACATTTTGTCGGCTTTATTTCATTTTCAACTGCTTCTATTCCGAGCGGTTTTCAACATTCCGAAATCTTCTATCTCTCTCGCTCCCGTTACACGTTCAATGTTATTTTTTTTATCTCTGTCTCTCTCCTTTACAACAGACGGAGTTCGCAGTACGAACGATAAAACTTAAAACTCGACGGAGGAACGTTCTCGTCAGGAAGTTCGAGTGGGATGGCAAATCTCTTGCTGCACGGGGGTAAGACAATCACCTATCAAATTTTTTACTCCTCCGCTTTTTTCCTTCATTTACTTCGACGAATATTTTTACCTCTATAAACACCGTTATTTCACTGAAAACTTAGCGTCCCACATTGTTTTACCGAGGTTACTCGCAGTTATTACCGGAATACGATATCTGCCCGAGTTGTTACTATTTGTTTAGCGCTTTTGAAACTCCGCGTCGGGAAGTTTCGCGAACGCGGAAACGACGCGTCAGTGGCAAGCTCACAGGGAACACTGCGGCCATATTGCTCTTCGTTTTGTCTCCCCCTTCCCCCACCACTTTTCTCACACGGTCTACGCGCTCTACGCCGCTCGACGAGTTTCGTCTCCTGCCTCCCGCACGGCTTGTCCCACCGACGCCCTGCGCCCCCCTAGCGGCGAGATTTGACAGCTCAGGGCTGTCTCGAATACAACGGGAACCCAGCTCGCGGGTGTTTAACAATTTTTCACCGTGCACGTTTCACACCCCGACCTTTCGGCTTCTCAATATCACGCGATAACAAGAAAAATACGTCGTCAACATCCTCTCAATCCTGAAAAATCTCACGCACCCACGACTTTTTCTTTTCCGTCCTTCCAAAAATTTCGTGCTAAATCCGCTCATTCTTTCCTACTGTCAAACTTGTTTTTCTTTTCGTTTTTTTTACCTCTCCTACGACATTGTTTTCCTCGCTTGGAGTTTACAAAATTGGGAGGATACGGGCAATAATCTGAGGACTCTCGGCGGTATATACACATGTATACACGTCTATATACTATCGAAGCCGCTGCGCATACACACTTTCCATATAGTGTATTAGTTGCACCGCCTTTCCAAAGATCGATCTCACGCCGTTAAACACCGCGATATTAACAACCACCACCGCTCCACATTCGTCACGAACCAAATGAATATTTATTCCAGTTTGCCAACGCATTTACGGGGACCTTGATCGTCTTGAGACTCTAAACTTTCGGAAAAAAACAATAAAATAATGTTGATGCTAGCTCGCTCACGCGATCACCCTTAATGCGATTTATAGCGAGTTACATTTATAATAAAAGTTTCATTATATCACTGCTCGCTCGAAATATTTCGCTTTTTTCTACGACGCGAATTACTGCTTCGCGTTAATTATTTCAATAAAAGTCTCATTTCCATTAAGGACAAACGAAGAGATCGCTCATATTCATATTTATGAATCTTATTGCGACGACTCGTGAGACAACGATTCAATTTCATGTATAAATGGATTTTTCTACGTATGAATTTTTAAAATATAAAATGCGAAAAAACAAAAAGGAACGCATAATCGTTTCTACGTCCTTGTGATGATTTACCGGAGCGTTCCTACAGCCAACTAAAAAAAAGGCTTTTCAACCTGAATTCTACAACTTGCATTTTTTTTTCGTTTATTTTCGTAATGCACTTTTCGGCCTTCCGAATTTTCTCCAATGCCGATCTTTCGAATTGAAAGCGATGTTCTCTGGGCGGCGCAGCCAAAGAGGGGGAAACTTGCCGAGGAAGAGAAGGCGAAAGTTTACGCTACACTCCTGAGCCCAATTTTCAGGGAAACACCGCGCGAGGGCACCACTGCACGGACCCCGTTTCCATCCGCACTTGGACATCGATCTCCACAGCCGAGTTCGTCTCTCGCCATCCCCGCCGCTCTCCGACTATTTCCCCTCGTCTCCATCGCCTAATTGTTCGCGTCGCGCGCTGCAACGTACGAAAAGTTTGGCGCGATGATTTGTTCCATCGTTTAAATGCAAACATGCAAAACGACAGCCAAATGTCATGAATATCTTCTCCACATTTTTTTATCATGGCAAATTGAAATTATGGACAACTTCATCGAACGGAAAGCATTTTCAAATTCACTGACTTTCGAAACGCTCGATCATGATCGAGTCATGACTAACACCCGTAGTTTTTTCACGTTTCGAAAATAATAATTAAATTACGAAGGAACCAAAAGATTAAGGTATAACTATCGCAGAATGGGTTGATTTAGGATTTTCTTGAAATTTAGTGTAAATATTCTTGACATTAAAACGAACAACTTTCCTATGAGACGAAACATTTTCTGCCGTCTAGAATTTGAGATATTTCATTTCCAATTTTATATTTTTCCCATCTAAACGCATGTAAATTGAAGTGACGTTTCGTTAAAAAAGTTGCAAGAAAAAACAAAAGAAACGCGACTTCAATTTACATGCGTTTAGATGGGAAAAATATAAAATTGGAAATGAAATATCTCAAATTCTAGACGGCAGAAAATGTTTCGTCTCATAGGAAAGTTGTTCGTTTTAATGTCAAGAATATTTACACTAAATTTCAAGAAAATCCTAAATCAACCCATTCTGCGATAGTTATACCTTAATAATGAATTCCTCATCATCATTCAACATCTAGGAATCAATGTTTTTTTTTTGTTTTTATTCTTTCAGCTTTTTACGTCCCATCAAATCTTACCAACCAGTTGCCGATGTTTCTGAAAAATTGGACAAGATTTGTGAAGAATACAAATTATCTCCGGCCGATTCGACTAAAATCGATAATCCTCTGCAGCGATTCCAAATTTTCATTGCTGCAGAAAAAGAATTCAATTACTCTCTGCCAAATTCTATACTCCACGAGATCGAAACTGTTGGTAAGTTGACTAAAAAAAATAAAACGATCGAATACTATGTCATGATAAAGTAAAAACAATAATAATGACCGTGAATTTCTTTATATTCGATTCTTATGATTCCAGGGGATTTGAGAAATTTCTACGTCACACCGATCGATGCACAAGTTCCTTTCGATGCTCTGAAAGGCGAAAGCTTACCAAAGAATCTACACCTATTGTACAACTTCACCAGATTCCATCCCGGTAAGTAAATTCGAAAAATCGTCGATTATACTTCGTCCAGTCATCATGACAAAGTTATCCACCGGAGCCTTATTTTTCATTGTTGGAAAAACAACAAAAAATTCAATCTTCAAGGATTTAATTCGAAACAAAGAAAATAAATAACAATTCGGTTCTCGCGTTGTGAGAATTCGTAATAATTGGTTCATTTATGCATATTTACAGATGAAGACACGAAGTTTGGTGGAAAAACTGCATTCCCTAAGAGTTCGACTCTCGTGACGGGTCTCAAGTACAAGAAAAAATACAAAGGCCACATACAGCCACAACACTTTCCTTTCTAAACGTTCCCGTGCTTAGTTATCTTAGCTGAACTTATTTGTATTTTGAAAAGAAGTCAAAATTCGTGAAAATAAACATGTCGAGACACTGATGGAATTCTGTCTTCTGTTTTTTTTTTCTCTTTATTTTTGTATTTGGGTTGCAAAAAATTGGCCATTTTTCGTTTGGACGCGAGGCGCAAAAATAAGAGTCGAAAAATATTGCAATCGAACATATAAATCTACTCATTTTTCATTGATTTTGGTTTCCAAGGAGTTTTGCGTAGTGGATTTTGAGGATTGCTTATTCGTTTGGAAAGTATCGGTATTCACGTGTCGGTATGCATTTAATCCGAACATCGATCCATCGCACCCGTGGCAACGAAAATTACGGTGCGAGGAGACGCCTGGTAGAGAGTCCGTCGTGCTGTGACTTCTCCGATTCTCCCTTCCTCTCTCCTACACTTTTTCTCCCTTCCTCTCTCCTCGCCAAAACAAATCCAAGTTCCAAAGCTCGTGGATGCCCTCGTTTTAGTCTCATTGCGATACTTGGCTCGCGTTTACTCGTAACGTACAATTTATTCGACTATTGAATTGTCGATCGTTATGCCGAGAGTATCAAGCACAACTGGCTTGATAGCAGCACGTGTTAGACCAATTTATAAACCTGAACCTAAGGTAAACAAAAGCAATATTTTTTGAGTAAACGAAAAGAAAGCATCATTTATTTTTGGACAAGCAACATTTTCTCCAAATTAACGAATTCAGTTGATTTTTTCGTATTTCGTCTTTAAAGCGTTTTTCTATTATTACAGAAAATCGAATTGATCGGATCGAGCAAACCGGCTCCGTTCACGCTCCGACCGTTCGCTGGGCTTTTCAATCCGTTTCCTTATGGATGTTCGGTCCTTTGCAATCATCCTGCCGATGGGGAAGCCAAAGAATTCGTGCGGAGAGCCAAAGAATCATGGGTAATGTCGAGTAACTTGAAAAATATTGGTTTTTAATTTTTTTAAATCTTGACATGCAATAGTAACAAAGAAATTTTATACCAAAATATGAAAAAATCGATTGAACGCTTTCTCCATAATTTCCTCAACATGCAGAATAAATTTGCAAAATTACAAATTGCTAAAGTTTAATAAATCACTGTGAAACAGGCAACAGAAGGGAAAGCATTGCTTTTACCCGCCGAGATGGAAATGATCCGAGCCATGCTTCTGGCTGGTGGCGGTGGACCCGATGGCCCCGGTGTCACCGAAGGAATTAATCCAACAACCGTGGAAGCGACAACGACTGTGCCCGAAGAATTGTTTCGAAAATACACAGAAACGGATTCCAGACCGTTGACGCCGGCTCCGACCTTGGCGAGTGGACCGCTCACAGCTCATCGGCTCAGCCACGACGAACAACCAGCAACTTGCAATCCTCGTGAACGAACGACTCTGATTCTTGATTTACGAACGAATTCTCAAGAACAAGTAATTATTATCAATTGTAACCAAAATTATACAGGAATTCGTTCACGAAACCTCCAACTTTTTTTCGGAGTTACGGATTCTCTCAATTTTATTGTTCTTTGCGGCAATTCATTTCTCGGCTAGCTCCAGTTGAATTTTACGCGAATAAATCAACAAAATTTCCTACATCTTCGTTAATTATGAAAACATTTCTCTTTACGTTGAATTCTTCGTTTTTCAGGACAACGAAACACTCAGTTGGCACGCGTTAACTCTCGAGCCCCAACCGACGCCTCGTAAAAATGAGATTTCAAGGCCAAGCGTTGTTCAACAACAAACAAGAGCTACTGTTCCTCCACCACCTTCACCGGCACTGCCAGCTGTCGAACTCAGTGATCAGGTTGCACTTTCCTTTCAAGCAAAAAGATACAATTACAATTTCGAATGTGATAAAAATAAGGAATTGCAAAATGAATGCGTGGCGTTCGTTTTTTTTTCAGGGATCTTCGAAGAATGATGAATGCGAAGATAACAGCGACAGTGATAACGAATTACCGATGCGGAGACGTGGCAAACGTCTGAGAAAACGGAAATGTCGTCGCGGCTCGACTTACGGTCAACAGACCGAAGTTCGAGATCCACCAGAACCTCCAGAAACTCAAGTTTCTCAGGTCGATGACGAAAGCCGCAGAAATTCGTCGGTTCAATTTTATTCTCCCAATTTTTTATACCAAAAACTCGTCAATATCAAAATTCGAATGAAATTTCACAATGTTTTCATTATTTTTCCAGAGCTTTCGTCACAGCTGGCGAAGCTGTCGAAATGAAAACTCCACCACCAGAAAAACCGACGGTCCAAATTCAACAACGTATTTTTCCCTCGAGTTTCATTAGTCCAGAAATTCTAAAACATTTGAGCCGAGAATTGGACCGAGATTCGATCGAGGAAGAATTCTCCTTAAGGGTCTGTTGAAAACAAATAACAATAAAGAGTAACACGAACGAAATAATAATTCGATTTAACGGATTGAGAGAAAATACATTTTTGTCAATTGCGGAATTTCAGAGAAGACTCGCTCTTGAAGAGGCTTGGCGAGTCAGAGGTGAACTCCACTCGGTGAATCGGGGACCTCGACAAGTGACGAATGTGCAGGCTCCGTTACAGAATACTCCCCGAGTTTTTTCTCGGCAGACCGCAAGATTTGAGATCCTCGACAGCGCGAGCTTAGCAGGTTAAATAATATTTCTCGATTCTCTGTAATTGAATAGAAAATATTTGAGAAATTGTGCGAGCAAAAAATTTATATTTATCTCTGGTAGAAAGAATATTTTTTACTGTGCCTTGCAGTCCGAAATTGTTGGCTTTTGTTCTTTCAGGCCTGAAACCATTGGATTATCTGGGAAAGCACGTTTTCTTGACTTCTGGAAGAAAATTGATATATGGTCGTGCGTTCAATCGTTATTACGAGGAAGGCATGGACGGATTGCGAATAATTCAAGCGAATGATGTGAACGACGGACTAGCAGAGATTCTCGGTAAACCAATGAGGGAGGATGAAAAATTACGAATATTAGAAATGATTGGTCCAATCGTCGAATCCTTGGCATTCCGTACTTGGTGTGGTTTGTGTGCGTCTGTCGAGAGATTAATAGCTCCGTTGCCATCGCGAGAAATCGATCCACCGGAGTGGCTAGAGAGAGCGGATTTCGACGCTCTCGAAAGAAGAATTTGCTCCATCGAAATCGATCCAACGTTAATCCGATTGTTGAGAGAAATTCGTGATCGTTAAAAATGTCCAAATGTAAAAAGGAGCAAAAATAAAAACTTCTAATGATGAAAAATTTCAATAGTGACGAATTTCATTAAAAAAAATGAAGAATAACTGAAACTCGACGAACGTTGAGTGAAAAAACTCGGTAATTATCGCATATTTTTGTTTTATTGCTCGGTCGAACTGCGTGCCGTCAGCCCGAGCTTACACAGTTATAACAATATTCAATTTTTTTTTGGTTTGTGGTATTTTTCTTCTTTTCGTTTCTGTTCGTTATTTTAATAATTATTATTTTTTGTTTAACTTCCTGTCAATAGTATACAAACGGCCGTTTTATTATTCATTAATGTATTTTCATGATCGGTGAGATTCTAACGCAATAGTAAACGTAATAAATAATGGATGTGTCCTCTCTGTTTTCTTAACTTCGTAGTAGTACTTATTTTCATGTGTATTTCTTTTTCATTATTTCGCAACGATGTACAAGTAATATAAAACCTTTTCTGGGGCGTTAGTTAAATAAATTAAGTAAATCGAAAATATTACAACGTAAAATAATTATAAAGTACAGTTTCATCCTGCTGGGTAATGTGATATCGATGGGGTATATGATACACTATCGGTGTGTAGGTGTTTCGTGTGGATCGTCGCGTTTCCATATTTTTCTTTCGAAAAAAAAAAAATGAAATACGAGAAAAACGAAAACGATGATACAAAATTCGAATTTAATGGAAGGAGGGATATTAATTGATCCCCAAATTCTTATGTTTCATTTATTATTATTCGTAGATGAGTGTCTCTGTATGTGTGAGTGTGTATCTGTATTTCGTTCTACGGATTTATGTTCCATTTCGTTTTATTATTTAGTATTATTCGTTCAATTTGTTTCCCACGACGGTCTTCCGGCTATGTGGTTTAGTGTGTGTCAGTGTATGTCGGTGTGGTCAAATATCGCTAATCGCTAACGCCACACTGCACATATACGGGCTAAAACGTACAAATATAACGACGTGACGCTATGGCATCCGATTTTTACCGATCGTGCCCCCTCTGCGTCCACCTCGGGCGACCCCCTTTGCTCCGATTACGCGGACCACGCGGAGAAAGTTTAGGCAAGGATGCTCGAGGGGATCGGGGGAGACACGTCGGTCCTCTACTTCTCTAGAGTCTCTATACAGCGCGACGCTATTCGCCGTACAAGATGGAGGGCAGAGGGAAGTTTGTCAAACTTTCGTTTTTTTTTTTTTTNTTTTTTTTTTATCATTATTTCATTCGGACCGGGGTATTCGTTAAGTAAGTAGGGAATAGGATGAGGACAGGGCTGGGCAAGGAAAGAGACTGATGGTTGTCGTTGGTTGGTATTACGCTAAGAATTAAGGAGCTTCGAGGACTTTCACGAACGCAAGTTTCGTCCTCGCACCTCAACGCTTTCGTTATGTTATTCCCTTATGTTTTTTTTTCTTTCGTTCGTTATTTTCATCGCGTTTTAGGTCTTCGCTTTCCAACTTTCTTCGTCCCTCTAAAATTTCTCTATCTTTCTATTTTCATCCACGGATCGTTCTTCTCGATCAGTTTCGATATTTTTGTCGACTCATCAAAGACTCGTTCTTATGGATTTTTATCCAAGTCTTTCGATGCTGATCGATCATCCGGAATCACGATCCAAAATCGATGTACTCGTACAGATCGATTCAATCGATATTTCGATCTCTTCGAAACTCTATTTTCGTGCTTTTTTTTTCTCTTTTTTTATTCAATTTTTTCTTTTATTCGTAGTGTAAAAAAATTTGCTGCTGCTGGTTTTCGCTGCTGCGGGGCAGTGGGGACTACAGTATGACGACGATTTATCGTTTTTCTCTCTTTCGTTTATGATTCGATCGGCCATTCAACGCACCCTCAATTGCCGTTCGTCGATCGCTGAATCGGCGGAATAACCGCTTCACGCTCAGTCCCGTATATCTTGTATGCTTTCCTCGCCATGTTGCCCAACATCTCCATCGAACATTTGTGCGCCGATCTCAACGAAAGAGCCCATTCCTTCAGACTTATCTCGTCCTGATTCCAATACGGTTAATTAGTTTGGCTCATTGTTATGCCAACTAATCGATTAATATTTATATAAATATTCTTGCTACTCACCGGATTGGTTAATACAATTTTAGCTTCGCGAGTTCGTACGACGATGCATTGTTCGCCTTTAACGTGCTGTAGATCAGCTCCAACTTCTTCGACCTGATCGAGAAATACGAGCTCCGGTTTCGTCGTCGATTCCGGATGAAGTTCCAACCTATTTGGATAGAGCTTGGCGTAACGCGTTTGCCACGCGCTCGCAAACGGTCCACCCAATTTTTTAATGTATCCGTGTAAAATACAATCGGATTCTGAAAGAAAATAAAAGTCAAGAAACGGAGCTTTCTCGTCACCATCGAAACTAAATTTCATTCCTTCTTCTGCAAACCTTTTTCGTCCGCGTCGAATCGTAATTTTTGTTTTGCTTTTTTCTTGTTTTCCATCTGCAAATAAAATGTTGATTAATCGCCAATTCTGGTTATTCATTTCGGGAGATGTTTGAAATAAGATCGAACCTTGTCAGCCTCGTTGTTAACTGTTTCGAAAACTGTTTCCGCCACCTCGGCCTGCCATCTTTCCGATACGACGAGCGGAAAATTTTTGTAAAGATCCTGATCGGCGTCTGTCAATTTGATCCCCTTGGTGTCCTCCTCGTCGAACGAACCGATGTCGAAAGCATCTGCCGCGTTAACCTCACCACGCGGTGGAATAAGTGGCGGTGTGTATTTTTGTAAATAAACCTGTTGCCAATCTATTCCACTGAAAAATTGGTGCCTCTTAAGCTCGTCGGCTCCTTCCCCGTGACAACCGAGCCTTTGGCTAATATCGCGCTGTAGCAAACCTTCCAAAAGCGACCTCAACTCCCGCGAAAAACTTTCGGGCAATTCGACATTCTGCAAACAATTTTTATCCCTTTATTCTCCCAATAATTTATTTCTATATTTTCATTGTTCAGCGTTACTCAATTTATTATTCATAGCACTCAATACTATTTACGAAAATTTCCAGAAAATAAAGAAATTTGCAGGACGAAATAAAGTTCAATGGAATTTTTACGAGAAAACATAATTCACGATTCTCCGTAAATCATAATTCAGACTTTGCGGTAACTGTACGATAATCATAATTGCTGAAAAATTTGATGAAATCTGAATAAATCGGGCATTTGATATGTCAATAAGAATTTTCATCAAGGTTGCATTCGAATTATCCAGAATTGCGAGAATTGCAAACAACTAAAGCGCTTTGGAGTTGAATATTCACAGGAGACGGCAACCAACGCAGCAAATTTTTGATTTTTTATCCTTCCAAGAAAAAAATAAAAGGATAATGTTCTTTTTCTCTATCTCTCCCTCTCCCTCTCGCTCGCTCTCTTTCTCGGGCTCTCGCCCGGGGCAAAAGCCGAGCCTTTGAAAATCGATCGTGCCATGAGCCGCGCTGCTTCTCTCTTCTTCTCTGTGTGCCGACTCTCGACGTCCTCACACCCTTGACTCACGTACTGGGTGTGGAATTCCCGAGACGACGTGTGAAAAAACATTGAGATAAAAATTTCGAAAGTATATTGAAAAATGTATGTTTTTTTTCCTACCAACCAAATCCATCGGAGATTTCGATCGCTTTCAATGGCGATAGGAGCGAGAGAGAGGGGCGAAAGGGAAAGAGAACGGCGTCATTACTCTGCATGACAATCAAGGACGCGAAGAATGGAGAGGCCAAAAAAAAGACAAATACGACCTTTCGAATGAAAAATTAATCGAAAATATGAAACGATCGAAAGTTTCGAGCAATTTCCCCTGCGACTCAAGCTCAAGTTCCCTTAAAATAGAGAATCTATGAAATTCAAGTAAACGCAGGACTTCTACGAGTTTCAAATCCATGAATAAATTCATTTCTCATTCTGAGAATAGCGAATTCATAAAATAATCCTTTAAATATTTAAACCGACCATCGTGAGTGTCATACGGTCTATTTCGTGTTTGTCCTTCGTTTTATGCTGTCTGAAAGGACTATGACCCTTGAGGAGTTTGTACAGCATGCATCCAAAAGAAAACCAATCGGCACTAGAGTCGTACGGCGTCCCCTTCGACAATACTTCCGGGGCCATATAACCGTGAGTACCGCTGCAAAAGAAAAATGTTTTGTCAAAACAATCGGACGCTGAAGCATTTAATCGCCAGAATACTTTCTAAGAAGACTGACTCGTCACGAACATTTTGTGCGACAGAGCTCCGATAGACTGGGAAGTTGGAGGAGTTATTTTTTCGGGTGTGAAGGAAAGGGAAATAATTGCGAACAGTGGCAAAATCTGAACTTAAAATCTCAGAGTTTTTTCGACATGAAATTCATCAGATAAATGTCGCACTCTGTGCTGTGATTTTTGCTCATATAGGAATCCATGGATTTACAATTGCAATGAGTTTCTTCTGTAGAGCGATTGCAAACGAACATAATTTTAACTGCAGACAATCATCTGACTTCCATTTCAACGGATTTTCGTTACATTGAGATAAAATCTTGAGAATGGAGAGATTCTTGAATTTTCGTGGCCCGGGGTAGATTTCAATTGACCGAATAATATTTTTTCATCGATTCTTTCACGACCGACTGTTTATTTGGAAAAAATGAATTTTTTTGAAAAATTTCGATTGTCCCGGTGGACATATTGAGCGAAAAATTGTACTTACACACTGGCCTGAGGTTTTTTCTTGGAAAAATCGCACGCAAGCCCGAGATCCGATATTCTAACGTGACCGTGTTCATCCAGCAATATGTTGGCCGGTTTCAGGTCACGATAGACAATTGCCCTTCGATGCATATGTTCCAGACCTAGTATAACTTCGGCGGCGTAAAATTTCATCTCAGGCTCATCAAAGACGCCGTGATGACTAAGATGGTAATGGAGGTCACCGCCGTTCATGAGATCGAGAATGAAGCATAATTTGTCGGGGGTGTGAAACGCGTACGTCATACACACGATGAACGGGCAGTCGAACTGTAGAAAACAGAAACAACAACTATTCAAAAATCAAAATTAATCACCACGAAAACAAGGAAATCATATTATCGAAAGATTTCAAAATATTCGTAAGGTAATCGTTGCTTCATACGAATTAGCAAAAAGTCGAAATTCTAGTAAAAATTTAAACTTTCAAAATAAATATTTATGCTTTTTTTATTGGTAAACAAAAAAAACGCTAAAGATTGGAGATTCGAAGAAAACGTTTTTTTTAACGGAATGCAAAATTGTTTTTTTTTCTAATTAAAAAATGAAAAATTGCATTATTTGCGAATGGGAAGAGAAAAAAAAATTACTGACCCCGGTACTGACTAGGGACAACATTATCCTTTCGTTGAGGGCCAACGTTTCGCCCTGTTTCATTTTGATACGTTTCTTGTCGAGGCACTTCATCGCATACATTTTGCCAGTATCGGCCTTACGACAACCATAAACTTCACCGAAACCTCCACGTCCGATTATACGATGAACGCTGAAGTCGTTCATCGTCAATTGAATGTTTAACTCCAGATTTTTCCATTGACAAAATCGCGTGTACTTGTCGCTGAAAAACATTAATCAATTATTCATATTCGAGGTTCAATATATCGTCGAATAGTCAATGAGAAAAATGTGTGTGTGTGTGCTTCGGTGCATCTAAATAAATGGATGAAAAAATGGCCAACTTGAAAAGTTGGAGGAATAAAAAATTATCTCGACTTTTCATTGCGAAGAATGGAAGACGAATGGGGAAGAATATTCACCTTTCCAGGAACTTTTTGAACGGCTCTCCCCTCAGATGATTAAATATTTCCTCGATGTAAGGCTGCAACGAACAAATACCTTTTTTCTTCAACTTGAATATAATATCGAGATAACGAGGGCAGAACGAAGAATTGGGGCTCTAAGCGACAACCCACCTCGAACAATTTAACGGGAACTTCATTCTTCATGAGATATTGACGTACGTGTGAGACAGCCTCGGCCGAATACTCCTGCAAGAAAATCCCCCAGTTTTCTTATTATTTTCTTTTCTCTACAATTACCAACAGTTTAATTATTTATTGTATTTATAAATATTACGTGTGTGTGCGCTAATAATTCCTTCATTATGAAATTATCGTAGATTTCCCGCGCGTGTTTTCTTCTCTCCTCGGGACACTCGAGTTTTTCGTACGCCTTGATCTGTACGATACGAAAAAATAATTTCAAATCTTTGCAATTAAGTTAAATCGGTGATAACACGAGCATCATGATCTATTTTTATTTTTTCATAAAGCGTCGAATCCATCGTTCAGACATCGATGCAAGAAAATTTCATTTGGACAAGAAATAATATTAACCCTTCGAGTGCAGACTGGGTCGTTTTGACCCAAAACATTTTCTGTCACCGACCATTTCACATTTAATGGCAACGAATCTTTTGGCATTTCATTTTCGTCAAAACACAAATTTAGGCACAGAAAATATGGACGATTCACTGCAGAAAAAATCTCGACAACAAAAAATGCATATTTACCGGAATACAACGATTTGAATAACGCCTCGGGTCAGATTGACCGCAAATGCATTCAGAGGCCGGGTGCACTCGAAGGGTTAAATATTGTAAATCGTGCAAGAATAATAAAAATAACGTTTTGTTTGTTTGTTTACCTCTTCGTAAAACCTAAGTTGCGAGTTTGGTTCTTCCGCCACAGTCTCGCAGAAGTCTTTGAATAAAAGGGACCCTATTTTGTAAAAATAAAAAAAAGCGTCAAATTGATGTTTCGAAGACTGGAAGAAAGAAATTCAACGAAATGAGCAGAAAAAATGAAAAATAAGTCTCACCTAAAATTTGATTGAATATCTTATCAAAGTTGACTTCGTTCTTTTTTTCCAAGTATTTGTGCATCACGCTCCGAACACTGAAACAATGAAAAATTCACCATCATTACCACAATTGTAAATAAAGGATTTCGACATCCGTTGATAATGCAGGACGAAATCTTTGATTTAGTAAAGCTGAAAGCTTCAAAACTGCAGGATTGAAAATCTTGTAATTTCTCAGACACGTTCGATTTCACGAAAAAATAATCAGGGCACGCCCCAAGGTCAACTCTACCGAATTAGGTACCTAATGCTTCGAATATTATCGAGTTTCGGTTTTCTTTATCAATATTTTCGTTGTCATGAACTTTGGCAGTAAAAATGGATGATGTATTTTTCCTGTATTTTTACAAAACGAAAATTACAACTCTATGAGCATCGATGTGATTCTAATCGTTGAATAATTATTACGATCATGATTATCGTTATTGTTGTTGTTGGCGCTATAATTATTGACGTCATTGTCATGTTGATGATTATAGAGAAGATTATTATAATGATAAAAATTATTGACGTCATAATGATTATGATTGTTATGAATGTCGTTATTCTACTTTGACCCAGATCGGAATGACATAAATAATTAAGGTGGAAAAAGTGTTGCCCTTGAATAATGAAACATCAGGCACTCAATCGATTGTCCAAAAGTTATATTCTTTTGACTTGCCGAATATCGTTTATTCTATTCGGACACACGTTTCGATGTTTTATGGCGCATGCGAATTCGATGGAAAAGATAGTCGTTTAGGAAAAACATGTGGCGTGATGACACAACGTGAAAAATTAACGCGTCGAAAAGACAGCGGATGGGACGAGGACACACGAAGGGCTCTGGCGCAAGTAACGCCGAATGTATCCGATACAAACGTCCCTCTCGGACGTCACAGAAGCCATTATTATGTGTTCGATTTCTCGATAAAGAGTGAAACGCTAAAGTCCCTCGAATGGCATTTATTTTCGAACCTAAAGTCGACGCAGTGGACTGAGAAAAAAGGAAAAGAAAAAGTAGAGCGTCCAAGCTCGATGACCTTGCGCGAGGATCTGCGATTGTGAGAAAAGCAAAGGAATAGGTACGTCGCAAGGACGGAGAAGGAATTCGACAGATTTTACAAAAGGGCTTGAAAAGCTGTCATTAGTTCCTTCGTTCATAAAAAATGCATATTCCATATCAATGGACGATGGATTCTGCAACTCGATCGCGAAAATTTCTATCGAATTGACCTGATAAATCAATTTCGTCAAGTCAACTTGGTGGGTGGTATTTGCGTCGCTCGAAATTCACGTACTCGCAGAGAGCACGTAAATTAACCTCGAAACTAGTGGGTCGAAATTTAGCTTCGAAAATTCAGGCTCTCATTTAATAGAGCTCGTTTAAATGAAATAAAAAATGTATCTTGCGATGTCTTAAGGCGATCCATCACTTGCACGATCGCTGAATATATTTTGAGAAAAATATCAGTTACCCACGTTGTTCCTATTTTACCAGAGAAGAAAATGAAACTTTTCTTTTTCTCAAAATATGAAGGGTTTCTGAGAAAAACGTGTGTCTACGTTATGGTTATCTCTCTCACACTCACACGCCTGCTAGATCACCTTAAGCATCGTCTTAAGAATTGAATGACCGCGTGAGTGAGGCGCACACAAAAAATGTGCAAGACAATATTTCGGGTATCGTCAAACCAATGAGAATGAAAAAAATTGCATGAGTTGAAAGATTTCGTAGCTCTTGGATGTTTTCCTCGATTCTTTTGTCCGAACCTAACCTAAACTTTCTTTCTTTCGATAATGAGCTCACATTCCATCGTAATGCGATTCACATTGACCTCGAGGGAAAGAAATTTCGTCGCTGGACTCATTAGAATAAAAGTTGATTCGATGGAAGGTGAAAAAGGGATGGTTACGGGTTTAGTTTGATGAAACGGCGATAAGGTTTTGTGACGCCATAAATCTAACGAGGTAATATATAGGTTTATGATCACTTCATTAGGCAACCCATAGAGCTGGTGCAATTTCAATCGGTGCCTGAACTAATTTTCTTGTTTTTTTTTTTATCCCATTACTTTTTTTTCCTCGCTTCATAGGTTACATGTCACGTCGACGAAAACAGAAGGGGCGGGGAGGGGAAGAAGCATCCGCGTCGTTGCACGTGTTGCTATACACATAGATATCTGCTCATACGATTATGCGAGGCACGTGGAAAATCGTGTAGGAAAACTGGATGATAAAAATGTTAAAAAGACGAGTGTAGCACGATAGAAGAAAATGGCAGGTGGAGGGGGGGGGGG
>JBAJMU010000003.1:16104310-16121246 GCA_037952995.1 Hyposoter didymator
AGAAAATGTTTCGTCTCATAGGAAAGTTGTTCGTTTTAATGTCAAGAATATTTACACTAAATTTCAAGAAAATCCTAAATCAACCCATTCTGCGATAGTTATACCTTAAACGCGTTTAACTAAATCTTCAACAGTTGCTGGAAATGCAACTCCGGATTCACCTGATTAAGGTAGTACCGTCGGTTTCATAATTACCATTCAGAATTTCATAAAATTTGGTACAGTATAGTAGATCCTGATCAATCAATCGCCGAATAACCGATGCGCTCGATATTTCGTTAAACGCGCGTAACTAAATATTATCGGGAAATGACATAATTTTCAGAATTTCAAAAGTATTCCTGACTTCTCCATGAGGATTGTAACAAAATATACGGAGAGAATAATGAAAATTCGGTTTCTCCAACGACTGTCAGCGCAACACATCGTCAAAGTGACGCGATCGTGTTTGTATTGTTGAAAAAATAGTTGAGTTCATCGTATTCACTGAAATATTGACATTTCCATTGAAACTGGCTTTTCAGGGTGTCATCACAAGTTTCAATAATTAATCGAGATATTAGCGACTGAAAATAGCGAAATTTGAGTGGAAACACATTTTCGTATGAATATTTTCAAAAAGACTGCGATCGGCAGTCCCACACGAATAAATTAAACATTATTATTGAGTAAAGAAATGGAGGGCAAGTGGACGAACGTCCATATGCATGAATTGAGGTTGCAATTCACTCGAAAGAAACATCAAAAGAAAATACTTTGGCTTTGTACAATTCTAATCGTTAGGAGCGCTCTCTTAATAGAGAAATTAACGGCGCGTGCATGCAGGCGCGATGTGTGAGTGCATGCGAGTGTTTTGCAAAATTTTCATGCGTTGTTATTTCGAGGATTATGAGTTAGCAAGTCGTAGCATGTGTGGTTTATGCCTCGCGGATTCAAGGAATTTCCCGAGGCGAAATAGAACGAGAAACGAATGAAATGCAAAAGGCTCTTGGTACTCCTCGTACACCGTATAACCACCGATGCCCGAAATTTCTCTCACTTTTCTGCGTGAATATTCGTTCGTTGAGAAACGTATGCAAAGGGAAAAAATGAATTGCGTCATAATATTTTGATCCTTACAAGGTCAGGCTCGTGGGTCGTGTTACTTCAGCGATTCCGCGCGAAATAAATTAATGAATTGGATAGGTGAAAAAAAAATGATTGAAAATTCTCGAAAAGTGGAAATTTGAAATGAATGAAAAAATATATTATTTACAAGAACAAAATTAAATTTTTCATTTTCAATGAAAATTTGAACGAGAAAATACTCAAGTTTTTTTTACGAGATGCACAAGTTTGAATTCGTTTTTAGTAGCGAAATAAAAATAAGGTACGAAAAATATTGCACGGGGATACAAGAAGAAGAGGGGATTCCTTTTCGCGCGAAGAAAAAAGACGATAAAAAGCTTCCGGAAACGGGAGATGGCTCATAGCGTCGAATGGACCAAAAGATTTTTACTTCATGAATATTTCAGAGGAAATGGAAAGCAAAGGCTTCGTTGCGTGTGTACGTGTACGTTTTTTTCTGTCAGTGCTCACTCTTGTAGAGCAATAACCGAGAGTTGGAGGCTCCGTGCATAGAGAGAGGGTTATTAAAATGCAATTTGTTTCGCGAAGCAAAGACGACGTAATAAAGCAAGAGAGGGAGAAAGCGAGAGAGAGAGAGAGAGAGAGGCAAGAGGCGAAAGCTCAGCAGCATAGCGATGGGGGTCAAATTCAAAAGGGCTGATGCAAAAGAATCTCAGCTTGGCTGATTATGTCTCATGATTTCCATAATAATAATTTTTATCCAAAGGAAAGAAAAAAAAATGGAATTCTGTTGACTGGAGCATCAAACGATTCTTCGCTTGTGCGAAACGAAGAAAGTTTTGAAGAAAGTTCAAAAATAGGCCAACTGTGATCTGGTCTAATGGATATTTCTTTCCGGTAGCAAAACTTCCACCACTTTTCCCACGGACAAAAGCTCACAGTTGACAATGTAATTTTCACGTCAATCTCTCTTTTCTTTCCTATTCGATTCCACTGGCTATGCACGAGGAACAAAACGGAAAGACATTAATCAAATCCCCGAGGATTACCAAAAGGTAAATTAAAAAAAAGATGTTAAGTAATCCCCTCAAAGTTACGCTCGCTCGGTATTATCGAACGAGCATCGAAATAATCCAATTTCGTTCGAATATCCAAATGTATGGAAGAAATTTAAAATTTCGCATGAAATTTCAAGTTTTAACAACTTTCGGTTCGTCCCACATTTACACCCACGTTCCTGTACGAATTATCGTCATTTCAACCGAATCTATCGCACGAACGCTGCATTTTTGCCCGGAGTTTCGGCCCCGGAGGCGATTTTCCGAAAATAATCAAATTTTAAAAGGGAATTTGAATTTTTTTCGTTCATTTTTATTCACAGGCCTATTCACCGTTCGTTCAGAAATTTCTTATTTATTTTTGTTTCAATTAAATTCATTTGCAATGGAAAAAAAAAAAAATTCTCTAAGAAAATCAAAATTATAAGTTTCGAACGTTCGATTAATAAATTCCGCTACAAACTTGCGGGAAGCGTGAAGAGTACGAGGGGAATTGGTTGCCAAAAAGGTCGGCGACGTTCGGTGAATGCACCGACAAGTCGCCTTACCTAGATCGATGTACCGAGAGAAAGACAGAGAGAAAGCGAGCTCAGTGACACAGCAGTGTTTATAAACACAGCAGGCCGACTCGTCCGTAACACACCATTTTTTCATCATTCCGTCATTCTCTCTCTTGCGCGTGGGGGCTCTATATACTGTGCTCATAGAAAGAAGAAAAAAATGGAGAGCAGATTTGAATGCAGAACAATTTCGCCAGCAATCGAGTCGAGCTCATGACAAAAAGCGATAATTAAACAAATAAAAGAAAATATCGTTCATACGTTCCACGAGCGTACGACCATTTTTATTTCCCATCGCGTCGCATCTCGCGTTACGTAAAAATATTCATTGTTCGGTGGGCCGTGTTATTGGTAAACGTGGAGAGTTTCATTTATTCGTCCATTTATTTGATGAATAACGAAAAAGTTATTATTGCCGCCCATCGTTTCATCGCATCGAAGAAATTACGCAATTATTTGCGAGACACTGAATTTCTCTCTTTAAATCAAATTGAAAAGGAATTCATTGGATGTCGCGTTGCAAAAATGAACTTGGTACATGACAAAATGAAACCATCACACTCGAATGATTGTCAATTCGCAGCTCTTGAAAGAAAGAAAATGGCTCAAGCTTCTCTGATTCGTATCGAATATTCACTTTTTCATTTTCATTGCCTCTTACGCACGTCGTGGTAAACATGTTATTAAAAACAAGTTTTCAAAACGCAAGAGAAGTTCCTTGACGACGCCCGAATGATAGAAAAGTGAGGTTAGGTTCGCCAATCGCATCATGTGTTACGCGCGATCGTGCCAAAGATGTCGGTACGATTTACGTTTTCGTTGAAATTTCGAACTTGTGCGTAATTTGATGTTCAGTATTTTCTAACGCGATGATAAAACGTGCATAAAGGGTATTTTAACTGTATACTGTAAAAAAATCAACACGGAATGTTAGATTGGTCATAGAAATCGTGGTTCCTTGAATTTCACGTTGCATGTTCCTGCGAAATGGACGGAATTCAGAGAAAGGACGCAAGCCATAATATACATAAACATAGTCACATGTTGTTTATGTGTATCCACATAATTATTTAGTTGGAAGAGCAAGAAGGACGTACCTAGGATCAGGTAAAACGATTTTCTTGCTAGCCCTTGCGGCTGGTGTGCATTTGCTCTTCTCCATAGCCATTAGATAGCTCACGTCAGCCAGGACCGCCTCGAGATCCGCCATCTTGCTCGGTTAGCGGGTGAGCCCTCTGTCAGTAAGCGTTCTCGTCCTCCGTTTCCTCCTTCTCCACAGCTATCACCTTCTCGTTCCACTAAAATCGTCCTATCTATCTTTATATCCCTCCAGCTCGCGGGTTTATGTCGCACGCACTACCACCCTCCTTCAAAAACGACCGCGACGACGCCGACGACGAAACCTAACGAAAATACTACAATTCTTATTTTCCTCTGCCACTTCGATGCGTTCGTTCAATTCATTCAATTTTATTTCCACTTTTTCACTCAATTGCGATTCAAACAATAAAAATTCAATAGTCTCCGTCAGAGGACTCGAAACTCCAATAACTCCCGATAAAAAAGACGCAACTTTACGAATAAATTAAATGTGATTTCTTTCCGAATTAAGATAATGGATCGGAGTCGGTATCCCGCGATTGGGAATGCGAGAGAAACAGTTGTAATTTATAAAATTGAAAATTTTCGAGGTGGCTGATCAATCACATCAAAACTATTGAAAAATTCAAAACATTAAGACTTCATGGTGATTCCCAAGGACATCAATCCCGACTGTTTTTCGAAACTACTGCATTCCGATATTTGCACATTTCGCAAAAAAATATTATTAACACATATTCGAATATTTACGACGATTCCAATTTTTCGTGAACTTTAGAAAAATTTTGAGAAAACTGGTTGTAAGATTATTGGCAGTAATCAACTATGTATTGCTCTTGGAATTCATAAATGTGCAAAAGAAAGAGGAAAAATATGCAGTTCTCCCACAAGAAATATGTGTAGGCGTCCCGATGGGTCAATCGAGCGTGTCAATCGAAAAGCGACCGAAATATAGACAACAACACGGGAGAGAGCAACAGTCAGTCACGTATGTATATAGATATATATTTAGAAATATGTACATATACATGTATATGACCGTTCACGTAGTCATTTAATGACGTTCAAGTGTTTCCCTCTCTTTCTCTTCCTCTTCTCGTCTTTTGTCCTCCTTCAACGCATTCTATTTATTTTTAGCAGCCCGAGTGTACGAAATCGTTTTCAAACCTCTTTCTATACATATATTTACATATACCTATGTAGGTCTATTCGTATCTATACATATATCAACATTTCGTATACAAACTTCCTCGCGACGTAGAATTTTGTTAAAGCCAAGAGGGCGAGTGAGAGAGAGAGAGAGAGAGAGAGAAAGATGATGGTTGACCGCGAAAAAGCGTCATAGCCCGCGTGTGTTTTCTAAGGTCAAGTAAAAGAAGTGAAAATTTGAGTCTGATTTATTTACCCACGGACGGAGAAAGTAACGGACGTGTAGAAATCTTTTCTCTTCTTCTTTTTTTCGCTAATTGATTTCTCTTTTTCCCGGCGATTTTTTTCAACACTCCATTTTAGTCTCGGTCGTTTCTTCTGCTACTTTTTCTATTCGGCTGCCCCCCTCGAGGGATATGAAATATCCCTCGAGATCGACCACACGACCGGAAGTTACGAACGAAAAAGAAAAAAATTTCGGGTGTTTTTCCTACCGCTGTAAGGCCGAGAAAAATTCAACGGAATTCCTCATGAGAGTACGAGGGTTTTTCTTTCTTTTGAGTGTCGTTTTTCTTTTTTATCGATGTATTTTGAGTGTTGATGTTGTTGTTACACTTTAAAATTCGTGTCTTCGTCGTCTCGTTCGTCTTGCGACAAAACCGTTCATCTCTCAGAATCCTCCATAATGTGTCCTAGCTACACGGTCACTCGGCATTATTTATTCTCTTTTATGTCACTGCTCCGAAAAGCGCAGTCTAATAAGTCGTGAGATAAAACAAAAGGAAAATATGAAAACACAACAATGCAAATGGTGGATGGGCAAAGCTTGTACGTTTATATTTCGTGGTTAAATTCACGGTGTGCACTCGCGTAATCCGTCACGGTAAATCCGAGAAACACACGCGTCGAACATCGAAAGATTTTTTCTTTTCCTTTGTAATTACAGAATTTCGCACTTCGCGAAGCTCTTTCGTTACGTCGCGGGAACTTGATCGTCTCGAAACTCTCCAGCAAATCGAGTAGCCGTTGGACTCTTATTATTATTATTTCTCGTAATCCGTTCGTCCGAGTATAATATTTATCTGTATTTATATATACATATATTATAATGACGGTGTACAACTGATAGAGCAGACGCACGAGCCCATAAACTTCTTTCACACTTGCTGGCTCTCCTCTCTTTCATTCGGTGGCGGCTCTCTCGTACGTTCACATAGCGCAAGGCAAAATTATTCGCGTCGCGAACACAACACAAGGCACACGCACTCTGTCTGTCCCTCCGTCTGTCTTTTTATTATCTCTTGCACTCTCACTCACGCGCGAACCGAGTATTTTTTTTCTTCTGTTCTCCGCCCCCGGGGACGAATTCGTGCGGAAATGAGAAAGTCAAAAAATTGAGAGAAGGGAACGCGAGTAACGAGAGAGCGATAGGGCAAGGTAGGTAGTGGGAGCGAGACAAATAAAGTTGATATTCCCGAATTTGCCAATTTTACGGCGTAAGTATTACGAGAGCGTGATTTTATATATACACTCATATATCTATAAATATATGAATATACAATAATATACATGGAAATATATGTAGATATGAAGATATATATATTATAATTCCCGTTGGTTGCCCGCGTTATCAACGAAATTGACAGTTCACAGGGCGGGTGGATGGGCTTATTCTCAAACGATAAAAATATTCTCCCTTCTTCGGGAGAACCTCTGTCCGTGCAGTCCACAGGCAGAACGAGGACTGGAGTTTCGCCCGCGCCCTGATTGGCGCCCCCGTCTTCCCACTCTCTTTCCCTCTTTCTCGTTATTTGTCCGTCTACATGTGTCTGTGTGTCATATAAGCGCGTGCGTTTTCGTGTGCGTGCGTGTGTTGTATTCGCACTCCCGTTTTTCCGTGGCTCTTCCCACACACACCGGGGGATAGGGAAGTAGGGGACTCCTGACGAGAGAATCCCGCACAATTCGCGATAGCAAGAGCGAGATAAAATACGAAGCGTGATGCGAGCTGGCAGGGGACAGCCGATTTGGTGGGGGTCGCGGCGTCATCTGCTGAGGCGACGTGATACTACCAACATTTTTCAATAAGAAGTTGATGAAATTGAAATCTATTTTACCGACGGATGATAAAAGGATAACCCGCTTCGAGAATACATCGCAGCAGTTTATATTCCGAAAATTCCTCGTGTGTTCGAATACAGAGCTGTTCACATCTTGACGACGAAATTACGCGTTTTTTATTGTAGCACATGTTTTTATTTCATTTCGGGAAAGAATTTATATTAGCGGAAATTTCGTATTTCGTAAATTAGGATTCCGAGCATCTTCGACATTTTCGTACGAGGTACCGGAAGCGTAGGACCGAAGACTCGGATATCCAGCGTATCGAGCCCATACAGCGATTTCTTTGGCTCGTACATCCACAGACTGATTGCGATGTTTTTATAAATCGTTTTATATTTGTGAATCGAGGGACGGTTTTTAGGAATACGTACAGTTTCGCAGATACGACGACGCTCCTTACATGTCTCCGTGAAATCGTCGTAGTCCAAAGGGATCGCAGCGAGAGGAATATCGACGACAACAAAGCGGAGCACAAGTCTGTAAGCATCGTCCAATGTACTAGGCAATCGAAGCGATATTTTAAACGTGACTGACTCGCACGCTCGGATTATTCCACTTTCCGGGTAGACAGTGACAAGATCATGAGGCAGATTTTTCCAGTTCTTCCATTTCTCTTTTGGCTCGTTCGTACCTGAGACACTTTTGTCCCAACGATAATACATTTCTATGGGGCTGGAATTTACGATTTTTAAAGTTTCCTGTACTATTTCTTCGTCTCCTTCGACAATCAGATTCATACTATAATCGAAGCCTTCCATCGGTTGTTCCTCCAACCACTCACCACTCTCTCGATCTCCACTCTAACAATTCGTTAACGTTCATTTATCTTATTAATATTTTGACATCGATATCGAGTCTCCGAAAAATTGGTTTCGATAAAATTTGAAAAACAAACAAAGTGCAGCTGACAATTTGAAAACTTTGACGATCATGTTGCATATTTCATAAAACTTTAGGAAATACTTCGGGATTTAATCGCAAAGAGTTGTCCCACATATTCTGCCACATTTTGCACAATTTTCCCAAGTATCAGAAATTTTCGTAAGTTCCGTTTATTCCAAATGCTAAAGAAGACGCCAAATGGTAGTAAAAAAAAAAATGTATATTCTCACCGAGTTCTCGGCAAGTACTTGATCGATTTTGATGAAATTTGAATCGTACATGACACCGTCTCCGAGCAATTCGATGGGATGGATCGCAAGATTATCACAAACCATGTAGAGCTTGTCGACCTAACGCGAATAAACAAGATTGTTATCATTTTCACGTCGTTCAGCGAATCTTGAATGTTGTTTTTTGTCGCGTTGCTGACAACTCGAAGAGTTCTCACCTGGACACCACGTGAATTCGGGGAAAAATAAGTTATCAGATCAATTTCCTCGTTTCTCTTTAGCGAGAAATAAACAGGCCACATTGCGAAGCAGCTCAGAACTATCAAGTTCTGACTGGTAACGTCCTATTTTTCAATCGCTATAATTAGCACACAAATCATTATTGTTCGTTTTGTCATTATTATCATTAGTCAGCTCACATCGATGCTCATGGAATTCCAATCGATTTCACTCATAATAAAAAATTTTCCATCGCCACCAAAGTTCTTCGTCCTCGTCATAATGATTATCTGCTCACCAACGAAACATTTGCTGCATTCAAACTGTGCAAATGAGAGATGACCACAAGTATTGAGCCCTTCGTCAGAGTCGTCACTGCTTTCCGTCTGGAAACGGGACTTTCGAAATCAACGTGTAATTTTATGTATCAATGGATTTCACGAAATAAATGTAGAAAAATGGAAACGAGCAAATTTTTTTTTATAACGTTGACTCACCGTGTCGCTGCTATAAAGCGAAGACGTGTGTTGACTCAAATTCCATGAATTCTCGGACGAATTTTCACAAGAGCCATTAACTCCGATCAACGAAATTTTTTCAAAAGACTCTTGTTGTTCGTCGTTGCACAGTTCCTTGTAAATCATCAATCGATAATTCGTTCCCCTTAGTACTGGGGGCTCTCTGTAAGCTCGCAAAAAAATCACTGCGTCTTTTGCCGACTGTACTCTCACCACTATTCGCTCTTCGTAATCTTCCGAATCGTCGCTAGAAAATGTTACGAGCAGTTTAACGCGGATTCCTGGCGCGAGATTGCCACGATTTCCGGAACGTGATTGAAGTTCGATGCTAAATTTCGAACTACCTGGTCTTGGTTCTACTTGGAATTTTGCTACTTTTTTACTCACGTTCTTTATCGCGATTGTTCTCTAAAAAACATTATTTACTTTAGTCGAAAGCGATTGGGAAGGAGAATTGAGTGAATCAACGAGAAACGACAAGGTCATCGTGATTCTTCACTCACTTGGTAAATTTGTCGTGGAGTGAAATTTTTGAACTCCACGGTCGAAGGCCGAGCAACGAGGACAATTCTTTGTGGCTCGGTTTTTATTATGCTTCTTCGTATTTTAGATTTTTTTTCTGTACTCTCCGAAGAACGCAATGAAATTTGATCGTGTTTTGACTTTTTTCTTTGATGGGAAATAGTCTCGATCGTTCTGACCGTTTTCGCCGGGATTTCTGGTACTTTGAACAAACTGTCGTCACTTTTGATCGAAACATTATTGCTCCAACGTATTCTCGCTGAATCGTTGAGACGGAAATCAACATTTCGTTTCTCAAGATTTGGCAATAAATCGTCTGCGTCGAGGAGAGCGTATTTTTCGATTATCGAGGATTCCAGAGGATCGTGGATCGGTCGTCTTTTGAGTCGGATCAATTCAACCGCTCTGGAATCTCGGGCGATTTTTTTCAGCCTCTTTTCATGCTTTGCTCTTCCTTCTTCAATCTTCTTCGTCGTATTATCAATTTCGCCTACAGCAATTTCGTAATTTTCGATTTGCTAAGAACGAAAATTACCTACTGATAATTAAAAACTCATTAGTTCGATGTAAAAATAAATTCTTCGAATAGTTACGAAATTAAATTTCAAGAAAACATGTATTCGATTTATTTCGTTTAAATTTCAATTTATTCAACGTCAACACCCAATATTTCCAGAATATTTGGATTACCTCGGTGTGCGAATGTCCCTTGGTTCCAGAAAATGGTAAATCTCCATTTTCCGATGAAAAGAAATCATGAAAAATGTCATGAACCAGATATTCGACACTGGCCCGTTTGGGTTTGTCATTTTCGATCGAAACGTCCATTTTCATCGCTGTCAATTTCTCCCGTAACCAAAAATTTCACTGCGTTTTTCTTCTTTCTTTCATTTCATGCATATTGTTTATTCGAAAACGATAATCATCGTTATCCTTGTTTCATTTCTTCGTTTCAATAGTATAAAGGAGATTAAGGTGACAATGTTATTTACAGAAGAACTAACGTGTGTAATTAAAATACTAGAATTTCCATATCTTCGATCGTCCACACGATAAGGGGATTTCTGTCTTTGTATACCCACCGCGTTTTAATATCGCGTAGCCGAAGAATTGATTTGCAGCATTATTGAAAACATAAATTTAATGAAACCTCGAAATAGAAGCGAAAAATAAAGAATTTAAATGAAAAATTGTCAACTGACACTCAAACTCGGGACGACTTTAAATCCTTCGTAAGAATCCGTGCAATTAGAATCGCGCATCCGGTGTTTGGCCACTGACATCCTCGAGAATACGAGAAAAAATAAAGAGACTTTGTTCAAAAAATGGAAAAAGTTGTTATAAAAAGATGATAAGAATATCAAGGGGTTTTCCCCGATTTGTGTATAACAAATTGGTTTCATACCGATTTTCACACAATATTACGTTGTCTGTGTTACTTTTGATTTCATGACCACGAGGCAAACGTAAGCTTGTCCCACGAGTTTCTCTTCAAAGGATCCTCTAAATTTGTCTTTTGACAACAAACACCGTTCAGAAAAAAAATGTAAAGCCCCAGATCGTGTAACTGACGAAAAAAATACAATATATATATTTATATATAATTTTCTTCTTGTTTTTTTTCTCCATTATTTTCGAGCGAATATAGATCGTGTGGATTTTTTGTTTGTTTTCGGTCCTGTTATTAAGAGTATGGTTGGTTAATTCTATAACTGTGCTTACGCATCGTTATCGATATATTAAATTAAACGTAAGAATAAAAATATATCAGCAGGTGTGTGATAAACATTGAGACAAAGTTCTAAAACATGTATCGTATCGTTTTCGTTTTCCTTTTTTCTCCTTTGCATTTTTCCTCTTGAATCTAGAGCCTAGATTTTGTCTGTTCTGTTTTTGTTTTTGTTTTCGTATTCAGTGTCACAATCATGTTTTTTTTTCTGTCTCAGGTTTTTTGCCTGAGGGAAAATTCACACGGATTCAACTCGAAGCCTTTTCGGTCTTCTTATCGCACGAAGTTAACACTTACATATGTACATTCCTCGATATCCCGGCTTCGTACGACTTCTTCTTGTGTGTATTCATTTGTTTTGTTGTCTCCTCTTCATCCACTCCTGGTTTCGTATAGATCCGTGTTTCCGAAGATTCTCACGCAGCAGGAATCGTCTTGTTCGGTTCTTCTTCTTCTTCTTCTTCTTCTGCTTCTTCCTCAAATAGTATTTCCTCGATTTTCTCTCACTTGTCCAGCTCCAGAGCCGCGTATTGCTCCTCATCGACTTCCGTCATCATCAAATTTCCGTCCGGCAATAAAAGCACGACTCTCCTTGTACCACCTGCAATTATTTAGTCGCGTTGGAATAAATAATTCATCGAGAGTGGACGCGTTGAAATTTCTTTTAATAACGAGATATCGATCAGACGAGAAATTTTCGAACATTTTTTTTGAAAACTTAAAAAAAATATGTGAAAAAGGGAAAACATTTTGGTGAATACTGACCTGGAGTTGGTTCGTCGGCCTGAACAACTTGAGCGACGACTTGTGCTTGGCCGTCGGGATCTTCTTGATTGGCGACGTTGCCGGAATTGCCGTCCATGATGGACATGACCATTTGGTTTTCGTTGTTTTCAGTCTCGGCTTCTTTGACGTAAAATTGTGGAGCGAGGTTTACCTGATCAGGTATCAATTGAGCAACAGCTTCGGCGACAGCGTGATCAAGAGTGAGAACGGAGCCGTCGTCGTTTTGTTGTTCGGTGGTGACGTATACGCAGGATTGTTCGCCGTCACCGCTGCGAGTGACGAGAAGAGTTTGTCCATCCTCGGCATGCCCGGCGACTTGATAAACGACGCCATCCTCGCCGGTGATGGTGACGAGATTCGAAGTTTCAGTCTCAGCTGCGTTTCTTCTTTCTTGTTCGAATTTCTCTTCCACGGGATTAGTAGCGGCGGGTGAGACGGTGGTTGTTGTTGTTGTTGTTGTTTCCATAGCTTGTTCTTGAGGTTTTTCGACGTTTCCGGGAAGATTGGCGCTCGTAACGGTGCTTTCGGTACTGGTCGCGGTCGTTTCCGCCAGGGAAACATTCTCATTGCTCGTGATGATCGAATTGTTCGTTTCACAAGGTTCGCTGTCGTCTAGACACGGAAGTTCCGTGGTGGAGACCGCGACTGTGTCCAAATTCATAGCTGTCGGCTCGTTGCTTTGTACAATAGTACCGGTTGTGCCGCCGGGACTCATTTCGACCCTCATTATACCAGCCGCATCGGTGAGGGCATCGAGAGAGGGTAAAACGAGTTCGGTGTTTGTATCGACGTTCGTAGAATTCGTAGCGACTTTGTCCGGTAATGTTGGTGGAGCGAGGGTAGTCGTTACGGAGGCTTGACTCGTCTCGATAAGGCTCGTTGTTGTGTTCGGAAGTTGAGTCGCTACTTCCGGTTCAACCTGGGCATCCATGGGTTCTCCATCGGGTCCGATAATGCGTCCTGTCAATGGACACAGTGTGAACGGTCTGGGCGGGCTTTCCGGTTGTTTGTTAACGACGTTGTCGCAATCTTGCGGCGGAATGTCCGGCTCAGCCTCGCTGTTGCTACTCTCTTCCGAGCCAACTTCGTGGAATTCCATGTGTAAACTATCTCCCTCCACTAATTTACTCTCCTTTGGCTTGTTGGCGTTGTTTGCTTGATTCAACGCAGCCGCACCGAGGCTCGTTGGTGTTCCTGGTTGACCGGTATTCGTCAAAGGTTTTCCGCGTGCACCGCGCGCTTGCGTCGCTCTCGCGCCTGCCAATAGTCCACGATTTCCTGATTTTGCGAGACCCACCGCTTCTTGCGCTTTTCTCTTTGCCATCAGTAGTTTTTGCTGCGGCGAGAGTAACGATTGTGGCTTGCCGGCTTGATTCTTCGGGGATTGTTTCGGCGCTATTGGACTTGTTGCAGCTTTTGGGCTCATCGAAGATTGCGACGTAAGGACAGTGACTTTTGGACGTATCTGTGGAGGCGCCGAAGCCTGGGGACTCGTCAGTGCCGTTCTATCACCCTGAGGACTTGCCGAAACACGTTTCGTCAACGTTTGCCTCGCTAATGGAGTCGTCGCGGTCTGAGCTCCTTTCGGAGTCGTGGCTCGAACCGTCGTACGCGTCGCACCCATGCCCAATACGCTCGTTGGCGTCGCACCTCGCAGTGCAGGCCTCGACAATAACCCGCGCGAAGCATCCTGATTCCGTTGAATCGCTCCGGTGTTCGGACGTATCGTCGTCGTTGTGCTAGTCTGTAGTCTCGGCGACATACCAACCCCTGGACTCGAAACAGCCGTGACCACGTGTATCTGTTGAATCTGCTGATTCACATCCGGCTTCGGTTGAATTTTAATTGGCTCTTGTTTCTGTTGCATCACGAGACCACCCCGCGCTTGAGCCGTCGGCGTTTTTGTCACGTTCTTCGTAACGACCTTCATTTGCGTCACAACTTGACTTCCGTCCGGTTTTTGTACAACCTTTACCGGCGTTATTGAATTCGCCTGCGACGTCGCCAATATCTGCTTCCGCACAACCGTGTTTACCGAATCAGGCCGATTCTGTACCATCAAAACACCCTGCGGTGTCGCCGCTGCCGTTCCTTTGATCGCCAATTTAGCACCCGGCGAAGAATCCAATTTTATTATTCCATCTTTTCGCGACATGACGTAAACTCCCGATGTCAGATTTGGCATTTGCTTCGGATCCACCTTTACCACACCCTTAGCATTTGCCACCAACACCGGACTCTGGCTCATTTTCGGACCCTCCGGCGATTGCAAACCCAGCGATGTCGCCAAATCCCCACCGCTCGAAACCACTCGGTTCGAACCGTTCGACTGCACGTTCGCACGATTGAACGCACGCTGGATCACGTCGCTACGACCCATCATTCGATCCTCCTCCGATTCTGCCGTCCAATCATCGTCGCTACCCGTCTCACCCTTCATTCTCTTCGGTGCGCTACTTCCCGCGTCCTCCGAATCACTCTCCGAAAATTCCATGCGTCGCTTTCCCAAAACTGTGCAAAATTAACATTTTCCAATTTAATCCAGTCACCTGATCTCTGCTTGTTCTTTTTTTTTTTCTTTACAAAGAATCATTTTGCACGAATCGATTTTTCCGACAATTGTTGCTCATTGTTACAATGATTTTTTTTATTTATTATTATTGAGAATAGAAATTCAACTGAATTGCGTGACTTTGTGATCGTTGGAATCTTACCATCATTGTCCTCGTCCTTCATCGAGCCACACCACTGTTTCACTTGATCCAGTGCCTTTGACTTACTCGAGCGCATCGGCCTTCTGCGAAATAAAAAATTTATTTTTTCAGGGTCTCTTACATGCTGCGGAAAAACTCACAAGCGGGCAGTCACATTGGAGGAGCCGAAAAACCCGTCATCGGGTGTTTTTGTTTGTTTGTTAATATTATTTCTTTCAAAAAAAATGTTTCTTCTAATAATTGTGAAATGAAAATATCGATTACGCACGTCGTTTGAGCCGCTGAGCTCGGACCAGCTTTACTAGCTTCGGACTTCAAAAGCGTCTTCGAAGCGACGTTACGCGCCGCCGCGGCTGCTTTGGCATTTTGAAGCAACAATTGTTGAGCTTTGATTTCCTTCTGTTTGGCGAGATTTCTCTCAAACTCTTCGAGCAGGAATTTGCAAGTTCCAACCGTTTCAGCCGGTTCCCACGTATTGTGCTCGCTGGAAAATTTTTTTTTTAGTATTTCGGGGTTCTTGAAACTTGCACGGAATTCCTCGTAAGGAAGAGATGAAGAAAATTGGTTTTCTTACTAGCTGAAACCCTCCCACTTCAATAAATATTCGGAACAACGCTTTTTCGTGTTGTACCGCTTGGCTAAAATTTTCTCCACCACGTATTCCGTGTCGCTCGGTTCACCATCGTCCTGTCCAGCTATTTTGCCTGGTTTCACCTAAAAAAATAAGGTCGATTCACATCAATTTTAAATATCACCAACATTTTCTAAATACGAATTCTCTCCATATCTAACGTTAAATTTTGCAATTCTTTTACCTTCGGCCTGATTGCTGGTTTTCCTCTGGTTTTGTCCTTGAGGTCCCCGGCATTTTCCCCAGTTTTTTGAGCCTTGAATTCTGGCGGTTTCAGGGCTTCCTTTCTCGATTCATTTTTAGCCTCTTCGGGCTGCCCATTTCTTATCACTTTACGAACGACTATTTTTCCACCTGATTGAGAGTGAAGCACAAGCACAACATTGAAAAAGATTTACTCCCAAAAGGGAACTCGAGGCAGTAATTTTGAATTCTACCGATCGTTAATTATTGTTATAAATCGACGTCTTTGAAAATTCAAAATGTACCTTCGTTAGTCGTGTTCATCTGTGTCTGGGTGCGTGGGCTCTCGTGCATTTTTGTGTTGCTTATCTTGCTGAATGTTTGTATTGTTTTTCCAGCAGTGACCCAGGCGTCTCTAATGTGGACGTCCATTTTGCACCACTTTTGATAAAGTTTCCAAGAATTGGCTGAATCTTTGTCACCCCCTTCCAGCTGTATTTGCAAGTCCTTCCACAACAGAAAGGCCCAGACTTGTGCCTTCTGTTCGTGCTTTTCAAAGAAAAGGAAAAAAAATGGAAATTAACGAAGGAATCATAAACTTTTAATGACTATTTATCGATTTTCATCTAACGACTCATTGCTGTGTCGTCAACAAAGAGAAATCAATGAAAAACCGTTTTCATTACTTTTTCATTCACTTCTTCATCGAATACTTATAAACGTTTCCAGTTTTTCATTCAAATAGCTTACATTTGCATTTTCACGGAAATGTGATACTTCCGAGCAGGCGCCTTCTCTGTTCCGGTGTTCTTGAAATGCTTCTATGAAGTGGAATACCGAATGGCATTTTCCGCATACCAGAATATCCAATCTTCCCATTTCTTCTTGAGCGGCTTTGAAAAAATAAACATAAAGCCATGAATATAGATACACGTGTTACTGACCAAATTTGTGAGGAAACGAGAGTTTGAAATGCAGATTTGGTTCGCTTTTTATGAAATTTCATATAAATTGGCTGTGGATTAAGAAATTATCATTACGAAATCCAACAACAAATTGTGAAAGTTTGGCGATTTCTTCATCGACGCTCGGTCCCGATCAAATATTGCTGAGATGTTTTTTCAAATATATTGCTATAAATATGTACATGGAGAAGTTTTGAATTGGCAAATTATAACAATGAAAGTTTCAACGCCAGGTTTTTGGTTGGATTACCTTTTATCGTGGCTGGATTATTGTTGATGGCCGAGGACGGGCCATCGTCGGCTTCCATCTTGCTTGCAACGTTATAGAACTCGCGTCAGCTCGGCTGTTGTAAAAAAAGAGGCGAGGAATTACAAGTGTATTTTGTCGAGAAACCAAGCGGCAGAGGCAAAAAATTATTTCTCAGCGCAACGAAGGTTTTCGCCTGTTTGATTAAATACTAATTTAAGTGATTTGAATTACGTTGATAACTTTGCGG
>JBAJMU010000003.1:16121258-16157812 GCA_037952995.1 Hyposoter didymator
GGGTACAGAGAACAAATGAAATTTCGTGGAAATTTCACGAATTCGCGATATGGAAAAAAAGAGCTTCGCGGCAAGTCTAAAAAACGCTGTACAGGTGATTGGCAATAAAAAGCAGTAGCGTATATATTCGGGTCGGAAAAAGTCACGCGGAAATGCAGCTTGAAGGAGTGAATGAAATAATGAGAAAGAAACGCGAAAAAATGACGATTTCTCACTGTTGCGTGGGTGAAAACCGGGAGGAAAGCGTCGGTTTTTCGTAGTTTCGCGACTATATCGTCGCAAATTGACCGGAGCGCGTCGATTGTTTTTTTCTGATCTCTTTTTTCCGTGTTGCACCGAATATTCACGATATATCTATGAAAAGCTCGAAAACGCGCTTGAAACGAGACAATTCCATTGCCGCCTTATTTATTCTTTCTTGTCGGTACTTCGCGTCGCGAGAAAACTATCTTATTTCTCGACGTTTTTTTTCTTTTTTTCGTGTCTCCCAACTAGATCTAGGGGCTATATGTCGCGCCGCACGAGAGGGAGAGTACAAGCCGTTGTATTCTCGTCGTCAAGATGGCTCTCTACCACGAACCAAAAAGAAAAGGAAAAAAAGGAGCCTACACCGTACGGGCCATTCGTAAAGTCGCACACATCGTGCACTTCCTGTTTTTTTTTCTCGCTTTTTATATTTGTTTCTTTTTCTATGCTACTCGACACTCACGCACACACATGCACATACACTCACGATCCTGTAGTTCCGTAATATTTATGAGAAAAAGTGCGAAAAAAAAGACAGAAGATCGCTTGCAGCGTGGAAAATGTCGCGGAATTTTCGGCGCTCAATTGTTGCAAAACTTACTGGACGAATATATGTTTAATTGTGCCGAGAATGTCCGGCCTGTCGGAAATTGTTGCGAAGATTTTCTCACAGGAGAACCGGGAGAGAGAGAGGATATGTGTAAAATTTTATTTCGCCAATACAGACACACGGGAGGAATGAAAACAGAGCGGATAACGCGGCGCGGCGTCCTGTCGACGGTGGCGCCACCAACACCCGCCACGGCGACACTACGGCAACCCTGTACAACGATTTTTTTGGCGGGAGACTCCCCAACCTTTTCCTTTATTATGCCAATTATCGGCATTCATTTATCAATCGCTGTTTTTTCGTGACGCAACATTTGTTTTCCAATTTATTGTTCGACTGTCACGCATTGTTTTTCCTTTATTCAGTTATTCGACATTTATCCAAAAGCTATTGCGCGTAAGCTTGAATTTCCCGCGTGACCCCACCTTCTCCGGAAACTGCCGGTTTCTTCGAAAAATCTGATTTTAACATATATTGACTACTTATTCACAAAGATTATTGACTACTTCGTCTGACCCCTTATCTAGCAAAACCAATTGATACGAAATTTCCATTTTTAAGCATCAACTCTCTGTTTTTCGTCGTTGCCCTCCCTCTGCTGCTGCTGAAGCGTCAGAATCGAGGGATGCCATTTTAATATTCAATATCTTTTCACGTGGTTGGTCATTCTGATGTTCAAAATTGTAGATCCTAGGAAGAAAGTTTTCATATTTTCTTCTAAATATCGTACGCTGTGCAGTGTCTGTTGCATTTTACGCCAGACACAGAGGTTATTCCTGTTGCCTCTGTCAATCCAAGAACATTGTTCAAACTTCGGATGATTCGAGAGTGAAAATTCACGTTTCGCAGACGAAATTGTTGCAGGTTGAAATCTTCGCAAATATCTACGAATAAAAATGGCAGATGACGAAGGAGGCAAAGAATATCGATGGGAGACCGGTTACGAGAAAACATGGTGAGAGGCTATGTTTTTATTTTCATCCTCGTTAATAACGACATTTCCACAATCATAATTACAAATCCTCAGAAAATATATATTCAAAAAATTCTCCTCGTCGTAATCGAGATTTTTTTTTCATTCAAATTCGCTTTTCTATCAATTACTGTTTTCTATCATTTCTATCATTTATGACACATCAGGGAAGCCATCAAAGAAGACGATCATGGAATGCTGGAAGGATCGGTTGCCGATATAATTCACAAGGCAAAAAGGAAACGTCAGCTGGAAAAAGTTGGCGGCGCACGATTAGGAATGATGAGACATCTTTTTATCATTCTCGATACTTCGGAATCCATGGCCAATCAGGATTTGAAACCGACTCGTTTAATTTGCACAATCAAAGTACGTTAATCATGCAATTTTCCATCCCACCATAGATTGAGGCTTTCAAAATTCCCGTTGCGCTCGATTCAACTACAGAAAGTTGTCAACATTCCTCGTTGTCGTGAGATTGTTTTTTTAAGGATCCTGTGATTTTTCTCCATGACACTGAATTTCGCAACTTTTTGGTGCAACAGAAAATACATTTTCCATTCACTGTTTGTTTAATTTAAAAAAAACGTGCAAATTTTCACGCCGAGTTTTCGTTTGGATTTTAGAAAAAATATCGTTTAACTGTCCTGACCAAATGTTGGATAAGATTCTTGAGCTCCGCTCGAGAAAAAACAGAATGTCGTTGCATTCCAACGATGCAAACTTGAAAAAGTTTTTTTTTCAGCTTCTAGAAGATTTTATAGAAGAATTTTTCTATCAAAATCCAATCAGTCAGCTTGGGATTATCTTGACGAGAAATAAGCGGGCAGAGAAAATCAGTGATTTGTCCGGAAATTCGAAGAAACACGTGAAAGTGAGTTTTGGAAAAGATCGTGACACTTTTTCAGGCTTTTTGAATTTTCAATCTCTCGATTAAATCGAGCAACTTATCATCAGCAATAATGTCATTGCCAATTTGTTGATTTACAGGAAATAGCTAATCTAATGCATACCACGTTGACCGGGGAGCCCAGTCTTCAGAATTCGTTGGAACTCGCTCTAAAATCGTTACGAGTACTTCCTGCGCATTCGAGCCGAGAGATTTTGATTATAATGGGTTCCCTGACGACTTGTGATCCTGGAGACATCAACGAGACCATACAAGTACGAAATTTTTCGTTTTTAACAAAACGTTCCAAAGTTTTGAATAATTAAGCAAAAACTTTGCGATTTTACGTTTCTTAACAAATAGTAAAAGGTTCTGCATGTTCCTTGGGATGAGAAACTTTATTTTTAGTCCGTAGACTCCGGAACAAACGTACTATCGAAACAAAACTCCTTGATACTGAAATCGTGATGACGAGAAGATTTTTTCCGACAGAATCTGAAGACCGATGGAGTGCGATGTAGCGTAATAGGTTTGGCGGCCGAATTGCACGTGAGCAAAAGATTGGCAACAGCGACCGGAGGCGATCACGGTGTTGTGCTGGACGACAAACATTTCAAGGAACAATTGCAAGCGCACATAGATCCGCCACCGGCGGCTACGAGGCTCGACGCTGCCCTCGTTAAAATGGGATTTCCTCATCATTCTCTTCAAACGACCGCAGCAGAAACGACAATGAGTGTCTGCATGTGGTAATTACAATGATTTCAACAATTTACACAATAATTACTCAATTATCTATCACCTGTGCGTCGCTGTTAAATTCGTTGCGAATAATATCGAGAGATAATAGAAATAATCCATCTCGGATAAGAACAAATTTGAGGATCGAGTAAAAACGAGATAAATGCTTTTCCAGCCACGCCGATAGTGTCGACGACTCTTCGAAATTGACGAGCGCTGGCTATCTTTGTCCACAATGTTTGAGCAAACACTGCGAGCTTCCGGTTGAGTGCCGAGCCTGTGGATTGACTCTTGTCTCGGCTCCGCACTTGGCCAGGTCTTATCATTATTTATTCCCAGTCGAGCATTTTCGAGAAGATCAAAACACAGGGCTGGTCACCTGCTGCTACGGATGCCAAAAGAGCATAACGGCGGAAAAAAAAGTAAGTCGCTCGCGAATGCGGATTTTACTCAATATTTCATGATTTTTAATGCGACAACGTCATACGGATTCCAACCTTTTCCCTTCTCAACTAGTTATTGAGTAATTTCCTTTATTTCCAGGTCTACGTGTGCGACAAATGCACCCAAACTTTTTGTCTCGATTGCGAAATATTTATCCACGAATCCCTTCACACGTGTCCCGGATGTGCAACGAATCCGGCAAGTTTTCAAAAACCAAGTGACATTTCGGCCCCGTGAACCATTCATCAGGATGACCTGCTGATCGACAGATTTATTTTTCGTAATTACAAAAAAACCTCCAAGGTACATTCTCAAGCAGATTTTTACAAAAATTACTTTCGCTAATTTTTATGCCGCTTGATAATAACGGAATTACCAACTATTTTCACATCATCACAACAATAATTATCGCATGGGCAATCTTCATTTTTTGTATATAATTGTACATAATAAAATAATTATAATATTCATCGATTTTCCCAACAATTTTTACACCAAAATGAAAGAGAAGAAATACTTGATAACCACAAACTCATTAGACGCATGATGCACTCAAGAAAAATAGTTGAATTGTCAAAACGAATTTAAGATCCGCGATAACGTATCTATGAATATGACTTATTGACGTGACTTGAAATACTCCGACGAATTGAGGATATTGAAGGAACTCGCGAGTACGCATTGGCGAAAAAAAAAAGCAAAAAGTGGGAGTCCGTGCTGGAAAATCGGAGGTTTCGCTACGACAGGTGGAAGAGTAGGAGGATCGTGACTGGGTTACGAAGTCTTTATTAGTTGGCCGGCAAGCTTCGACTCGACCGGTTCACCGACTGTTCCCCATCAATTTTTCTATGATCCCCATTTTTTTTTCTCTGCTTTTTTTTTCCTTTTCAATTCATTCCATTCACTGGTACGAGCGTCCGGCTGGTCTGTCACAGTCGCGAAAGTTTTTTTGACCCCGCATACCACCTTTTGGTCTTGTGCAATTGTTTATTTGTTTTTTCTCGGTCGCATTTCCTCGTGATCGAATTTGCGAAACGGTGAGTAGAGTGATTTCGTTTTTTTTTCTTTTTTTTTTTTACTCTGTTGCGTTGGACGTTATATATAAATTATTTACTCGAGAAAAAAACCAACCGGGGCAATACGTGCAAATAGGATACTCGAGGACGTCTAGTTTTATTTACTGTCACTTTTCAAGACTTGGGCAATAAATTTCAGGAGATATCTCTAGAGCATCGAGCTGCATTTTTCTAAATTCAACTGGCGCATTTTAGACAATGAAAAAAAATCGTTTTCCAGTTTTTAACAATCGACACAAAAAAAGTGGATTCCGATGATAAGTGCTCGTGTTTTTTTTCTTTTATTGCTGAACCGGGAAGAATATGAATTATTTTAATATTCTTTTTTGCGATGCTATGAGGAAATGCATTTTTGAGCTAGAAAAAATGTGTTAAAAAATATCGTTTTTACAATGTCAAGCGTTTTTGCTGTTTTTGTTGTCTTTGAAACTTCGAGACGTTCTCTTCGAAAACACTCATATTATTTTCATCACCATAGGAGGAAGGATTTTAGACCAGTTTTTGTTGGTGGCATTAAGAGAGGAATTTCGTGCTCTAGAAATAGTTACAATCAACGATCGACTGGTATGTCATGCATTTGAATCTAATGATGTGCTAGTTAGTGATCTGGATCGATGCAGCAGTGAGATGATTAATTTTCCTTGACATTTTACTTGCGATTCTTCCTGGCAAAAACAAATTGAATTGATACCAGTGAGGCTCAGTTTATTCTCGTTGTATTTGGCCTTCGGTCGATGAATATTCCCGATCGAATTGCTACTTATTTTACAGCTTGTCCTATTAACTCGAAAGAAAACGAAAAAACGAAATTCCCATAAAACTAAAAAAAAATGAATAATCATTCATATTTTTGATCGAATATTTTATCATTAAACGCGAAGCTGTTGTCAGACGTTTGTACAAATTATTTTATTCAACACGGTGTGAGTTTACTTTCGTACGATAAATCATTTAAAAAATGCAAATATTTACGGTAATTAATAAAACGGATATCAGTCGAGATTAATTTATAATATCGATGAATTTTCAATTTCCTTGATTGTAGTCCAGACAAATGAAACTTAATTGAATTTTATTCACTAAACAGCGTCGCCATAACTTTCGGCCAAAGTCAATACAACGGCATACATTAGAATCCCAATCAATCACTATCGATCAGCGTATCATTCTTGGAATCAGAGATCCATGATTATGGTCGTCGGGAGATCGTTATACAAATAGATACTTTACAAATAACTGGTGTGATTGATCGCGAAAAAAATGGAGAGCAAAAAGAGAGAAGAGAGACAGGAACAATAGGAAACACATTTTTTAAAAGCATGATAAGAAATCTTAGGCAAAAAAAAATATGAAATACGATTCGCCTAATCGAACGACACAATTTTAAGTGGATCTTTGAATTAGGGCATCGATAAAAATTGATTTTAAGTGTTGCTCAAACTGAAGATGATACGTAGCACATTATCATTATTATTGTTAGTAATTAATAAAGAGAAGAATTTTTCAAGCATTGACATGTGATTGCCACGTGTAATTAAGGGAACGAGCGCCGGAGGAAAAATATTTTTCTTAACGAATTATATCAATCATTTTTCTGTTTTCTCGTGACACAGAAATGGAGAATTGTCATTGTGAAACAGACGATTTTCCGAGTATTTGAGCATCACTAAGAATTATCGCGGTAAAGAGAAAAAAGAAGGATATGCCAGACGTATCTCCGTGTATACAATGTAATATTATCATCAGCTGCATCTCGAGCAAATAAAATGAGAAACAGTCTGATCCGGGCTTTGTCTCGGTAGAAAAGGAGAGAAAAAAAAATTACGACCAGCGATGTAGTCTGCGTATATATTTTTCTCACTAAACGTATGTGGTGCTAAAAAATCGTAAAGCCGTTGCGAATAAAATATTTTTACTCCACGTGCGAATGAGTAATGACGTGTCAAGGTGCCGTCGAAAAGACACACAGACATTAGCGTAAAATAATCGGGCAGTAAAACGTTAATCACGTCTGATATCTCTCAGGTTCATCTCTGCATCCTTCTCTTTTGATTATTGAAGAATTTTTCTCACACCCGTTTACGATGCAGGTTTTACGAAAGAGAAAAAAAAATGATTTTTCACGAAATCCTTTAATCCTCAAAAAATAACAGTGTCTCTGAAAATTCGTCCAAACAGCTCGACTCGTTCTTCATCTCGCCCTTGAAGAAATTTCACATTTTCTCTTTTCCAGACGCGCTCATAACTCTTCAAGTTAATTCGTCCGATTTTCATTATTATTCAAATGAGCAGGAACATTAAACGCTCGTTTTTATTTTATTCACACCACAAACGTCCTCGCCTCTTGTTCTTATCCTTGAAATTATGGCTACGATGTCCAACGAAAAAAAGAAATCACCGAGTCCCAATTTCAAAGTCCTTCGCGATTATATCGCTGTCGTGAATTCACGATCATAAGTGTCAATGACCAATTGCGGCGGAAATTTCACAACACGTAATCTTGTTACTCGCAACTCGTTCTAATGAGGCCGAAAAAATTGAGTCATGTCATCCAAATAAAAATCGATGACATAATCCAATTGGAAATAAAAATTGACCGTAAAAAAGGACAAATTAGCACAGTAATAATAGCAAGCTCGATTGAATTTAACGCTACGTCCGCGTGTCGAATAAATTACAGGATGAGAATCCACTTAAAAGCCTTAGATTTTTTCTCATGCTCTTGTTTCTTTCTCCCTCGCTCTATCTTAGTTTTGCAGATAAGCATCATTATCTTTTTCCATAAAAATACGCAGGTGAAAGTTGAATTACCAGTTTCGCCATTTATTTTCTTCAATAAAAATGAATAAATCATTAAATGTGTCGAGGATAGCACAATTTTCAATGTAATCGAGTGTGAACTTTAATTACACTCTTGTAATTACGATTCCTCCGTTCTTGTGTATTATTATTTGCTTAATATCGTTATTGTTGAGAATAACAATAAATAATAGTGTGAATAATAATTTTCATTATAAATAATGTTAATCGTAATAATGCAATAAAAACTTCATTATCTAACAGTGAAATCGGAAATTCTCGCGATCTGCAATCTACCATTACACAAGTCGTTTAGAAGAATTTCGACAGTATACGTGCGAATAAAACGTGCAATGATACGGTTTAATTCTACAATCCGTTGTTTTTTTTCTGCTTGCGTACCGTGCGGTGGAGTGGGTGATAAGAATGTATCAAGTTTGTCGAGAAATCCAGGAGGATTGAGGGACAAAAATTTGGAATATAAAGGAAAAGTCGATCGCGTTTTATGATTGTAATAAAAATAATTCACAGACGAGCAGATTTTGCATTCTCGAAGTTCAGGAATTCCCGTCCATGATTTCTGCATTTTTATTGTAAATAATTCTTTTCTACCCACGTAACTACTCATTTTTTCCTTTCCAATGACCTTGAGAGCGTTTCCGATTGCATTGCGACAAGACTCAGGATAATTGGCTATAAAACAAAACAAACTTTTGTATCTTTGGCTCATAACACACGTTCGCACGTGAGAGCGAATAATATAGTCATTTTGTCACGTTCGTATTCTACGTTCTACTTAAACGAATGAATTCCTTTCAGTTGACAGTGCCCCAACAGTGGGTACGACTAAGTGGCTCGAAAAATGGCAACGAAACTGTGGCGTGCATTTGCGAGGAAACGCGTTGACGTCGATGACAGTGACAAGGGTGGACTCGCGAGGGTCCTCGGAGTTTTTGATCTTACAGCACTCGGTGTAGGATCGACTCTTGGCCTTGGAGTTTACGTATTGGCTGGCAGAGTTGCGAAAGAAACAGCTGGACCAGCCGTCTGCATCTCGTTCCTTATTGCAGCAATTGCATCGGCATTTGCAGGTAAAAAAAACTTTATGCGCGCCGTTCCTTTTTGTGTAATGCAATCCAGGGGTTTCAGGTTTTTCAATCACTTTTATTGCGGGGCATTAGCCTCCTTTCGGGAACATAATCGGGAACCGTAATAAAAATATTTGAAATTTTCCAATAATTACGCAAATGCCTCTTTTTCGATCACTAACAGTTTCCAATTTCCATAAATACACTCAAACGGCACGAAAAATGACGAAAGGAAAAAAAAAACTATTGGAAAACTTCACGACCAACGGGATAAACATTTTTTCCGATTAACAAAATCCATTTCTATAAATATTGGCAATTCATTGTGTGTTTTGAAAAAGTGGTACACCGCTTCGGGACGATATTGCGGAGAGACCACTGTTAAAAAAAAAACTGACACCGGTGATAGTTCGAAAACCACTCAATCAATTTGCTCGAAACGTTTCACGGTCATTCTCTTCGCGTCTACGTAATTACCTTGCGTTCACGTGTTCATAGCCTTTTTGCCAAACACACCCAAACATTTTGCCTCTGGAGTGGCTGATTTTTTTGCTTGACCTCTGCTTAAAAATAAACTTTTCATGTTTTTCTTGTGAATATCCGGCTTAGCAGAAGTCGCATAAATTCATGGCTCTCTTTGGTTCCATCGTCACAGGAAACAATTCAATCAATTTTCGCAGTGTATATTGAAAAAAAAAAAAAATTGGGCTATATTTTTTTTTGTAAGAATAGAAAAATCCGCTGAATGTGACAACCCGATGATTTATATCCAATGCAATTATGAAATGATTCGTTATCTCAGGTATGTGCTATGCCGAATTTGCGTCTAGGGTACCGAAAGCCGGCTCTGCATATGTTTACAGCTACGTGACAGTTGGCGAGTTTATAGCTTTCGTAATTGGCTGGAATCTCATACTCGAATACGTGATCGGTGAGTTGGAACGATTTCCCTTTCGAAAAACGCTTTCAATTATCATTTATCGAAAGACACTTTTGTCTTATCATTTTTATTGGGAAAACACTGATATACAAAGATATGAAGGACGAAAAAAGTTTTTTGACGTTATTTGGGATTTGAGCGAATTTTGGAAATCCCTTTGGATTCGAATTGAAAATTAATTTCGTATTTAAATTTAGAATTAATTTAAAAAAAAACGACCTTCTTAGTTTTATGCAATATTTTAATATCTTTCGGTGAAATTTCTTTTTTTTTTTATTGAGTGGATTTTGTGGAATATTTGTAACTTTTTCTTTGAAGGCAAAATGATGTTTTTTCTGTCTCAGGCACTGCGAGCATGGCTCGAGGTCTCAGCGACTATATAGACTCTCTACTTGGCAATGTGATGCGTGATTATCTTCAATCAATTATGCCCATTGATATTTCATTCCTCTCCGAGTATCCGGATTTTTTCGCATTCGGTATGGTCGTTCTTCTAGTTGGGTTGCTGTGCATCGGTGTCAAGGAATCTTCGTACTTGAATATGGGATTCACGGTGATCAATCTTGCAACAATCTCGATAATCGTTGTGGCTGGTTCCTTCAAAGGTGCAATAGAAAATTCATTAATTACAATTACAACTACGTTTGACCTTTAAATTCTGAGAAGACTTGTCGTTGAATCGATTGAGATTTTTCCTCCTCGGTGGAAAAAAGTTCGCGAGAACAGCAGACAAAAACTTTGAATTGAAAGAAAAAAGTCCCTGCGACCTTCGAAATGTTATATTTTTCTAGCTGATCCAAAAAATTGGAGACTCGGTCTCGAGGACATACCAGCCAGCGCTGAGAATCCAGGCACTGGTGGATTCATGCCGTTCGGCTTCGGCGGTGTTATGGTCGGAGCAGCTAAATGTTTCTTTGGTTTTGTTGGTTTTGATGCTGTCGCTTCGACCGGAGAGGAAGCAAAAAATCCACAACGCACAATACCAATTGCTATTGTTATTTCTCTGTCAATTATCTTCGCTGCTTATTTCTCCATTTCCACTGTCCTCACGATGATGTGGCCTTATTATGATCAGGTAATCAAACTCATCCAACTTTATTGTCCAAGTGGTTTTGAAAAATAATGATTTTTTTTTTATAACTGCGCGTAGTCGAGCGCGTTTCGAATAAATTCGGAACGAAGTTTTCTGATGAGGTTTCGTCCTGATCAAGTTTTTTAACTTTCAAGATCGCTGAATATTCGTCGAACGCCATAATTTCTGTTACATTTAGAAGTCAATAATTTATTTTTATATTTTTCAACGATTTGTCGTTGGACGTCAGAATCCTCAAGCTCCGTTTCCTTACGTCTTCGAACAAATTGGCTGGCCTGCTGTCATGTGGATCGTCAATATCGGAGCTATATTTGCTCTGTGTACGAGTCTCCTCGGTGCGATGTTTCCACTTCCCCGTGTTCTTTACGCCATGGCGAGTGATGGTGTGATTTTCAAATTTCTCGCGAAAATCCATCCGAAAACTCAGACTCCAGTGATCGGGACTGTTATTTCAGGATTACTTACGGGTAAGCAAAACGAAGAGTATTTTACAATGAAAAAAACTGGCTCAGTGAAAAAGTTTTCAACACGATGCAGGCGATGTTATTTGAAAAAAATTATTTTTTTTTTCCAGCTGCGATGACGCTCATTTTCAATCTCAAACAATTAATCGATATGATGTCAATTGGAACACTTTTGGCTTATACGATCGTTGCAATTTCCGTACTCATACTCAGGTAATTCCTTTTCCCTCATAATCTTTTATTTTTCAATTATATTTACTTACTGAATTCCTCGCCTCGAGAATCCATGTCACATTTTTCGATCATCACTTTCTTGTTTTCAATGATTTTCCCTTTTGTTTCTCATTCAGCTAAACAACTTTCGTTTCTCTCTGATAGATATCAGAATTTGGAGTACGAGACGAAAATCGCACCGAGTGCGCTGCAGTCGACGCCGATGGACTATTTCAAAAGAATTTTTAATCTCCACAATATCAAGGAACCGACCGAGTTCTCGAGTTCTGTCGCGAGTTACGGAGTTCTGGCGTTCAGTAAGTTCAAAACAGACGTAACGATAGACGCAATCCAGCTAATTTGGAAACTTGCAAATTTATTTCCCATTTTTTCTTGAAACTCGTTTTCGTCGATCGATTGTTACATTTTCCAAGTATATCGCTTGAGCAATTTAACTCTCCGTGGTCACCAAGGGTCAAAATAACCCGGAGCGTAACTTTGAGCTAGAATTACTACAAGTCATTGGCGCCCGGCGAAACGGTGCTTTCCTCTCCCAACGGAGGATTTTTTTTTCTTACACATTGCCTCTTTGCTGTTTTTTTTCCGCCGACTTGAAAATTCGATAAAAATTTTCTGGCTCAATATTCTCATTCTGAAAGGTTCAAACTAATGGCCTGAGTTTTGATGTATCGTTCATAACGATACTGGCAACGCGGCAAGCGATTAACGAGGCTGGGGTTGTTCCGACCTCGCGTGACCAGCGCGTTATTTCTAGAACGTGTGATCACGGAGGGTTAAGGTATAACTATCGCAGAATGGGTTGATTTAGGATTTTCTTGAAATTTAGTGTAAATATTCTTGACATTAAAACGAACAATTTTCCTCTGAGACGAAACATTTTCTGCCGTCTAGAATTTGAGATATTTCATTTCCAATTTTATATTTTTCCCATCTAAACGCATGTAAATTGAAGTCGCGTTTCTTTTGTTTTTTCTTGCAAATTTTTTAACGAAACGCCACTTCAATTTACATGCGTTTAGATGGGAAAAATATAAAATTGGAAATGAAATATCTCAAATTCTAGACGGCAGAAAATGTTTCGTCTCATAGGAAAGTTGTTCGTTTTAATGTCAAGAATATTTACACTAAATTTCAAGAAAATCCTAAATCAACCCATTGCGCGATAGTTATACCTTAATGAGTATTTGATTAATTATAAAATAATATAAACTCTGTCTGTTTTTTAGCCGTTATAGTTTTGATTTTTGGCTTCATTCTCAACAACTTGGGCGATCTGATTGAGGAAACTGTTCTAACGTATGTAATTATGACGATCCTGGGACTCATTATGGTTTGGCTGATAATCGCGATTGGTCGACAACCTGTTCAAGCGACGAAACTCGCTTTCAAAGTTCCTCTCGTCCCGCTCATCCCTTGTCTCAGTATTTTAATAAATCTTTACCTTATGCTGCAACTCGATTCGTTCACGTGGGTGAGATTCGCCGTTTGGATGATAATAGGCAAGATTGTTTTCGTTTGTTTTTCTATAAGTCATACTTTTTGAAATTGTTTTTTTCGTCGATCGTGTTGAATTAATTGTAATTATTAATTTCAGGTTTCTCGATTTATTTTTTCTATGGAATTTCTCACAGTTTGCAAGGCGAAAGGAACAACCTCATTCCCAATACAGTAACGGCACAATACGCCGAGCCAGTGAAAACAGTGACAAAATTTTAAAGTCACAGAACGAAGAGGAAAAAACCGGAAGCTGTAAGAAAATAATGTCACTAAATCACCTAAAATTTCATCAATGCAACGTAAATGTAAAATCAGAAATGGGCACGATGTATAACTCGATATACCCATTACGACATGACCGAATACTTTATAACTTCAACTTGCAATTGCTAATATTAGATATTTCAAGATTTTACGAATTATTTTCATTATCAGTTGCAACAATGAGTAAGTATTTTAAACGAGTAATTAACGAAGACCAATTGCGGTCCGAAGCTGCGATTCATATTTCATAAGTAACAACGAGCTATCCCCAACTTTATTTATAATTTCACGAATCAATGTTAAAAAAGTGTCATTCGTAATATTCGAAAGATGTCATTGAAGAGCTTCATTATTTCCTGCCCAAATCTGACGTAGTCACATGCATTTTCTTCGCAAAATATACCACCTCGTTTCCGTTGCATTCATGACAGTCATTGAAACCATTTAATATTTTTCTAGCTCTCAAAATGTACATAATGTAATAAACGCGTGGACTTAAGAAAGTAGACATCGAAGAGAAAAACGTATAATTTATATAAGTTTGTGTAAAACTTTTATTGTACAGAGATATAAACGATGATGGATTGTTTGGTTTTTTAATCATAATTTCCTTATTGGCCCTTCATTCTGATAGTTGTAAAAAAATAAGATAAAAACAAATAGTAACCACAAACAAAGGGATCGGTCGATGATAATTAAATTGTACTTACAACTGCATGAAAAATCATAAACACAAAATTCGTTATGAGGACTAGTGTCTTTTTATCACTTCATTTTTTATCGGTTATATATTGCATATATATATATACACAGACATTATCTCACTCTTTGGTTACATTCAAGACGAGCCTCAGCATTTTTTTTCTTTTTTTTTTTTCATGATTATGTCAAGTTATTTTCCTTCGGAAAATCATTATACATATAAACTTAAAAGTCGAGAATTGAAGCACGAATCACTCGAAATACTGTGCAGTTTCTTATTATGCGTGAATAGACACAGCAAAAATGGCCAACGATATCCTCTTCACATCTTTCCAATCAGTTTTCTTTCCAAAGAATTTCTTTAAGGTGATGGAGCAGTTCACCTCGAATTTTCGAAATGAAAATTCTCCGTCGTCGTTTGACTAATCAGAAAAAGCCTCTGTCAGCGGACGCGGGACGATGGCAAAAATCCGCTGACATGGGCTTTTTTTTATTGGTGAAACCGTATCAAAAATATTCAATTTCGAAAATTCCAGCTATCTGCAGCTGTCTCTCTCGCACTCACATGGGCGAGAAAGCGACTGCTCCATCACCTTAAGTGATGGATCACTCACGAAATCTCACCGCGAATTATCGGAATCGAATATTTCTGCCGCGTTTTGACCAATTACTAATCTGCTGGCTGAGGCTTTCTGCAATCGGTGAAACCGGGGCGAAAAAATTGAATTTCGAACATGGTAACCATCTCTCTCGCATTCGTAATCGCAGGATTCCGACTGAGCAATCACCTTAATTTCAGAAATTACATTTTTTAAATATACAGCTCAATTCTTAATCGCTCAAACGAGCAACATACATTACAAATGACTCAGATCAAATTCGCGAATTTTAAAAACTAAAAGTAATCATCACAGAGTTGGATTCACTCGTGTCTAATTTTTCCGTTATTTATCGATCAAATTATTCATTCGTTAGGTAAAACAAAAAAAATTGGGATGCATTGAAGAACGATTTGTAATATAATTCGAATCACTTCCCTTCGAGGCGAAGCGAGCATTGTAAACATTCGAGAATAAAGCGGATTCGACTGGCCGCAAATCTGATCTCGTTAGGCTATTTTATTCATTCGTAAATGAGCGGTGAAGCTTTTAGTTCGAAATTTATAGTCTCGGCTTATTATTTCGAACCGTTTACGAGGCCTCCGACGTTCACGTACTGCCAATTAGCCTAAAATATGAAAATCATCATTTGAAAAAAATCGAGTAATCAAGATACCGCAACAAGAAATTATTCATGTGGAAATTGGAGTCACGAGGACTGTAGTATAATCGGGAAGAAAGTTTGAAAAATTAATGATTAGTAAAAAAAAAAAAAGGGCACGCATCAACTTACCCCGATTCCAGTGACCCATCCTGTTCCAGCGGGATTATCGTCTGTTATGCCAATCCTCCGACAAACGATTCCAGCACCAGAAATCGCCCAAACCTGTCCGGTTTCTCTGCCAACGGAAATGTGACGGAATCCTTGCTTCGCGGTTATGACTGATTGATCTGATTCAAAGGAAATATTATTGGGAAGGCTCATAGCTGAGACAGAGGACAAAAAAGCGTCGAGAAACCAGGGAAAAGAGGCCAGAAAAATTCCTCGAGAAAACATGAATTTCTACTTTTTCTTCGAAGTCGATTAGTGTCGATGAAAAATGAAAAAGAAATGCGAAATGTTTTGAAAAATGAATACCTATGTGAATGGGATCGTTGGGCATCGCTGGCAAGGTTTGCCAGTGCGTTCCTTCGGGAAATACTTTGGGTTGAATTTCACGTCGTACGGATAATCTTCCAGAATCGTCAAGCGCCCAAACGACCTTCGCACCAACGGATATTTGTTTCAAATGTGCACCAGCGGGTGGTTCGACGTTCGACCAAATTTCGCCTATTGGTTTCATGGCTGTTATTCCTAAACGCCAATACGAGGAACCGTTTTTTCCAATCGCCCAAACTTGATTGTGCGGCCCGCAAGAAATACCGATCAATGGCTGATCGCTCGGTATGTGCTCCCACGTGACACCCTGTGAATCGGTCGAACGATCAAATCCAAAAATTTCGAACGAAATTTTCATAAAAATTCAAATTTTGATGAAAAAATGGGACAGGGCCTTAAATCAGCGAAACGTGGACTGCAAAGTACCGACAGACATGGACGTTTCGTTCCTCGGAATTGTACGGCATTGAAAATTGGAGGAAAAAAAAAAACTAGTCGTAATTACCATGGGACAGGATTCCGAAACTCCGCGTCTGAAGAGAGCTTCGCCATTCGCGGCTACGGCCCAAACGTCGATGGGTGAATCAGTGCCGGGTTTTTCAGAAACCTTAAACAAATAAAAAACGTTGACAAAAATGTATAAATATGAAAGAGCTTATGGAGATAAATTTGATTTTGTACTAACGTATAAAGAAACATCGACGATTTTGGTGTTGCCCAATTCCTGCCAAGGCCCGCTACTAGTAAGAAGACATCGTCTGAACCATCTTCTTCGTCTGACATAGTCAGTGAAAGTTTTTTTTCCATGATATTGCGATGGAAAGTCGGTAGCGTATTGCCAACCGTCGCGATCGACGCCACCGGGAGTGTGAAAATCTATAATCCAATCGGAAACCCATCGCCAATGCATCGACAATAGTTTTGTGTGTTCACGAGTACGTTTGTGACGACCTGTAACGTCACTCCACATGTAACGATCAGTTGGGAGTCCGTGCGACGTGTAACCAGTTACTGGATTCCAACGTTGATTTTCGTACACGAAATAATTGTGTGTGTCCATCATTGGATTTATTCCCGTATTACTGGCTTCCAATCCTGCCCGAAAAATTGTACACAACGTTTTCCATTATCATTTTCACCCAAATATTAAATTCATAACTTGCTTTTTTCATGGCATTTGATGTTACGATTGTTTTTGTTTTTTCACCTTTAAGAAAAAGTCCACCCCATCCGCCCGTGTAAACCCAAGCGGTATTGTCATAGCCAATTCCCCAAGTTATGCCCGAGCTGCACGTCTCCACCTTCTTCAAATGGCCACCGATTTGTCGCCAAAACATTTCCATAGGCTCAATAATAACCTGTTGACTCAAAAATTTCATGTCACATTTCTTCTCGTATTTTTTTTTTCCATCACATATGCATTTATTGTTTTTACCATCGGAGATTTATACAGGACAGAGTGCAATGTCATCAGTCCTTTTATTTTCAAATGCGTGATACTTTGGGGAGATATTCTGTGGCTGTAGAACGCAAACTCATTCTCGTTGATGAAAATGCGATAACCGTTCTCCTCGCAAATGATTTTCAACGTGAAATCTGAACCAGCTTTTATAGGACTCTTGCCACTTCTTTCCTCGTCACCCCACTGTCCATTTTGATAAGTATTCCTAACGATTATGTTCTCTTTCAACCGTGGATTGAAGTGCATTGCGATGTCGAGAGTGTCTGTTGCTCCTTTCTGTCGCAGTACTGTCGTCATGTGACACACGAGATTGAACGATAATCTTCGAACCAAAATAATAACAAAAACAAACAGATTTATTAATGTGTACCATCGTTTGTTAATCCTTTTCCGGCTGATTTCAAATTGAGGTCAAAATCCACATGAGATTTTATAGTGTCGACCATTAAAATCTTCGATTTTAGGGTTAATTTTTGATTGATTCATTTATTATTTGTAATTACCGATCGGCATCGTCATGAACGCAAACCGATATGTGTAAAGCGCTACCGGGTCCGAAGCCATTTTGCAGAATACTTTCAAAAGGCAAATCCTTGCCACCGGTGTCCAATTCTTGGGAATAAAGCCCCTCCAAATACTGATTAGCCTACGATAATAATTTATCGATTAATCGATCATTTTTCATCATAAATTTCTCAACGCACCGAAAAAAAAAATCAAACAAATTGCTCACTTCTGCTATGACTGGATCGTAGACAAAAACGTCACCCAGCGCTGTCGTGGCCCAAATCGAATTAGGTCCGGGCCTCCCGTACACGTTGTTCATTTTACAGGAAACTAAGCGGCAAAGATTTTCCAAATTCAATGATCCCGTTCGAATTTTTATTTTTGTCAGCTCGAACATTGATCTCGTTTTTTATCACATCACTTTTTTTTTAAAGCTTACCTGAAGTTATGTGACCCATCCAATCTTCCATTTCTGTATCACTGGAAAATTGTAGTCTGAGGACTTTCGATCTTGGCAAACGCGGTGTGTGGATGGCGAGTCTTGGATTCCCAGGCTCACTGCAGCAAACGACGCAAACGATTTCTGATATGGGAAATTGCATCTGTAAAGAAAATGTCGGTTAACACTATTGGCTGAAAAATTAATTAATTCAATGGATTTATAACGAATTAAAAGAAAAAAAAACGGTTGTATGAATTGAAATGATAATTTATGAAGAAATTGCTTTATGAAGATATTGAAAAATTCTTTTTTCGAAAATGCGTCTATTAATTGATCATTTGGATCATTACGATTGTCGTCGCCCCGTCGGCATTCAGGATCGTCAAAGTTCCGGAATCCAATGTACCGCTGTCGCTGCTTATCCACTCGAGCTCTATAACGCAATCTTCGTACACGAGACTACCTTTTAGCTTGCAACGAGCATCGCCGTTCTTCACCCACGAAGACCGCTCGATCGCTTTCTCGTATCTCGAAAGATCGAAGTCAACATTTCTTCCACGATTTTTCAGTTCTTCGAGAATTCGCATTCTCCACGGTTCGACAATTTCACCCTGAGCTGTGGAGTGTGGTCCATCCGCGAGCCTGCCAAATTTTCAATTGAGAAGAATTTGTATTTCTGCACGTTCGATCTTGTGGAATTGGAAAATATATAATTTTTCAAGTCTTTCGATCAGCTTTTCAGAAAATAATTAACATAATAATTTCCGTTCCTTCAGCGATTACGTAAATTTACAAACGTTTTCCCTGTGCTGATTTACACCCTGGAGGTCATCACATGCTAAATTCTTGATCGTACCATTTCGGTGGATTTGTGGGATCGACGAAACAAGCTCCAGCCTCAACTTTCGACCAGGATACATCGCATTCGGCCCAATAAACAGCCGCTGTGCTCTCGTCTTCGCCATAAACTCCCGAATCACCCGTCAAATCAGGATCAAAAACACTTCCGTCGGTTTCCGGATGAGCTTCGACACCGACCATTGAACCGACTGAATGCACTGGACTCCAGGCAGCTGGATTTACCTGCGACATTTTCAAATCTTTTCTCAAATTTTTTTTGTACTAATTTTCTCGATCTATCAGACGAAAAAAATATTTTCGCAATGAAGAAATTCTAATGTACGTTGAGGAACTAAAAAAAACTAAGTAAACGCTGCGCGCTGTTCCCATGGCGAATTATTTTCCGAATCGCTAGTTATTTTATTTTATGAATTTCTGTATTAATTGGTCCAAATTTTCAATAAATATTCAATCACACTCGATAAACGGGCTGAATGTGTAAACGAACGATTGTCAAACTTGCGAATATCTCGAGAGAATAAATTATGAAATACTAGAATTTTAGAAAAAATATATATTCTCAGTAAACAATTTTTTTTTCCAATTCATAATGATCTCACCTTGACTGTGCTGCCCATTCCTTTACCGGAAACGACTATTGATTCGCCACTCTGCGACAAAGACTCGTTAGAAATTGTTATACTGGCTACGCTGGCTTCTGTCAAATCGCACAATTCCACCGAATTTGCTGATCTGTCAAATGATTGCAATGTAATTCAGATATTAGTAAAAATCGAGGAATTTCCATGGAATACAAAAAGAAAAGTAACAAAATCGACAATTACCTATTTTTTTCCTCGTGCTCGTACATTTCTTTGAACGATGTTTGTTGAATCGCTCCAGATGGTGTACCGTCGTTTGTTTTTTGCCACAGTTTTAAAGACGTTGGTGTGGGTGCCGACCTCGATTGCTCTTCCCAGTCTCTTATAAGCGCCGTACCTTCGCTCGTACTGTGCGGTCGATTCTGAAATTATCTTCAATACTTTACGATGCGAAATAAAAAAAAAAATATAAAAAAAATGACAATAATAATGGGGATTGTAATTTTTTTAATTTACCAGCGAACTCCAACTCTGATGGCGATGTTGTTGGGGTGTTCCACACATACTGTGTCTATTGCTCGACGATAAACTGGCATTGCTACTGGCTCGACTCAGTTGGAGAGGGACGTTTATCAAGCGCCATTTTTTGCCGGTTAATTCGGACCTGGTAATGCCGTTACGATAGTACAGGCACCTGTCCTCATAGCCGATAGCCCAGACCTTGAAAAAATGAATAAATCGAAGCGAATGATAAATTGAGAAAAATTACATCGAAAAAAGTCGTTCGATGAATTTGCGTTTTGTGAATTACCAGATCGTTCGGTGCCACCGAAACAAGTGCCATCTTACTCAGCATCTCAACCCATCCCGTACCAGTTGATAATTGCTCGCAGACACCACTCATTTCGCCCTTTATTCCTTTTCGAAACCAAACGCTGCCCTCGTGCGTTACCGCCCAAACAGCATCGTTTCCAACACTTACTTGGACTAAACGAAGATCCGACTGAGGTGGCTCTACTTCTGACCAGTCATCGCCTGACAAAAGAAAAAAAACGGGTTTATTCCATCGGATTTATTGGTCAAACGAGCTAATTTTGCTCAGTGCCTCGAGAATTTCATTTTGGATGTAGAAAATATTTCTTCCATAACGATCGATCGAATTTCGGGGACGAATTCATTACCCATTGGATTTTCTCTCGTAACACCAATGCGCACGATCGCTTTTCCGTTCATGAGAATCGCCCAAACGAGTCCAGACACGCCTACGCTTATTTGGCAGACTTCGTATCCTGTTGGTAATTTTATAGCACTCCATCTTTGACCCTCGGGCGAAGTCGAACTCACTCCCACTCTGAACATTACCTGAAAACGTGAGATTCAGGTTCAAACGATAGTGAAATAACTCTTTGTTCATGCTCCCTCTATCGATCGTTGAAAATTTTTGTTTTACCCTCCCATGAGCTGTGACGGCCCACACTATCAGACTTCCGGGACTTCCACCTGGAATCTGATTTCCTCCGATGGCAACGTCGATAAAAGGTTCCTAAGACAAGAATCGCCATGAATTCGTTTTTTAAGCCTCGAATATTCGCCCTTATTAATACATTTTTTCGTTATTGTCTCTGACCTTGGTGGCATCTTTATGGAGCGGGGCAATAGCGCACCAAGAATTCATCGCACTGTATCTTCGATATCGCACCCATTTGCGTCTTCGAACACAAGACTTCCATTGTTTTTTGGTTGAATAAGTAGCTGGAAAATCGACAGCGTACGTCCAGCCCTGAAATTAAATCAACGTCAACATTTTGTTTTCCAATCGATTAATTAATCCTAATTCTTCGTGTTTATAAGATCAAACACATTGAGTCTCACATCGTGATCCAGAGGCTGTCCATCCAATGTCGTTTCTATGTGCCAATCGCCTTCCCATTGCCAGGCCATCGAAGGCAATTTCACTTTGTCTCGAGAGCGATCGACTGTACCATCTTGATTGGAAAAATTGTACCTATCCGTTGGCAATAACCTTCCGCTAAATCCTTCAAGCGGTAACCATCTCTGTTCATGGACAAAAAAGTTAAAAACAATTAGACTAATATAAATAGAGCGGAATGTTCAGAAATTTCGATTTCACGGAAACAGGGTTATGTGCAAATTCAAGCAAAACACCATTTGCAAAATTTGCTCTAATTATTGAGATTCCTTTAAAATATCCTCACAAGAAAATGCTCGAGGGAAAATTTAACGTTTTTCAGCCATGATCCAACATTTTTAAGAACTCTTACAGTTGCCATTTTAAGAATATCTTTTTTTCTCTGTATTTTGGATAACATTTGGAAAAAAAATGAAAACTATGAAAATTTGAGTCACCTCATTCTCATAAGTTTCTTCCTTAATTCTGATGGGTATGTCGAGGCCATGTACGTGAACATAAACCTGTCGATCACCACCGATAGCCCACATGAAATGTGGTACTGCCGAAAGTTGTTTAAACTCCAGGCCAAGATACATGAACTCTCGCCACATTCCACCAGATGTGGAGAGACCGAAGACTCGTCCTTCATTGTTTATAGCGTAGAGATAAGAGCTTGGCATTTTTTATGCGGCTGTTTTATCTTACGGAGGAAAGAAAAATCACAATAATAGATGAGTCGTGGAATGAGCATTGTTTCCATGAGATTTTAGGAGCTCTCGGAAATCGTATACATCGGGGCTCAGATACAGGTTATAAAAAATGAGTCAAGTTCGAATAGTATTCTTGGTAGTGAAAAATCGTCAAGACTGCCCCAGCTGAGACTTACGATGATTTTGTCCTCAACTCGGTCCAACGTATCAAAACTTTGTTGCGACAAAAGACGAGAGAAGAAAAACAACACAACAGTTTTTAAAACATAGCGAATTCGCGATCCAAATACAGCGGTACACGTAAAATCGATAATTCACGCATTGAAGACTGGCAGTTGATCTTCAATGACATCAACATACGTGCGTTAATTCTGCCGGAAAGCTTTTGAAATTGATTTTGACGTTTGTAGGTTGTGTCATGAGGAAGAGAGAGAGAGAGAGTGTGAAAGTGAAAACGGGCCGTATACCGAAACCCGCTACTACTGACGCTGTGATCGGTGTGAGATCGATGGAAATTTAATTCGTTTGTCTCTCAATGTATCGAAGATGGAGCTCTTTGTTGTTTCTGGATGTTCAATGCTTTTTGCGGTTGTGATCATCGAGTCGGTAAAGTACCAGCGCACAAACTCTAAATTATTATTTAATATCAATTAAAATATGAAATTTATAACATGTTTTATAGAGTTTGGTGGTTGCCTTTTGGCTATTGGTAGCATAACTAAAAAGCTTGGTAGTTTATCATTTTTCATAATCAAAAGTTCCAGTGGAACCAAATGCTTTGGAGAATTTGGTCAGCTGATTCGGTAAACTCTGGTTCTTCTAATTAGCTCATGCATATACGGAAAAATTTCCAAGTTCAATTAAGCCAGAAAGTTGAATAATTTTGCGTTTTCTCGACCAAAAGTAATAACAACGGAGATCGAGCGATTTGAAAATGCAATATTGCAATTTAACAAGCGAGTATTGTGTTTAAAATGTTGATTTTTGACAGCAGCAGACAATTCAGAGCGCATGCCCGAGTTATGCGCCAACAGGATGCGCGTCAGTTCCAGTATGCGGCGCCCGAGTGACGTGGCTTGAATGACGGCTGCACGAGTTGGGTGCTTTCTTTTTATTCTAGAAATATGATCATTTTGTATTCAGAATGAACGTGAAATGATACTGTTGTGACTGAAATAATAAAATCAAAATAATCAGTTATTTATTTAACCGGAAAGGAAGTACGGATCGTCGGGATTTGGGCACTTTCGTTCCACGAATTGGAGGTGAGTAAGTTAACGAACGTATTAACCTCTTGGGCGTTTACGCAGCTCGTTCGAATATGTTCCACTGAATCGTGGCATGTTTGTTAAAACTAAATTTTCGCATTTTAATGGATCGAAATAACTTTCCCATAAGTCGCTGTCAACTATTTTGAATTCTCAGCGCAATGACGACGTACGACGATTTCATACAACAAAATGAGGATCGTGATGGTGTGCGATTCACCTGGAATGTTTGGCCTTCCTCGCGCATCGAAGGTACCAGGCTTGTCGTGCCCTTAGGATGTTTGTATCAGCCGATCAAAGAACGACTCGATCTTCCCCCTATTCAATACGATCCGGTCCTCTGCACAAGATCTACTTGCAGAGCAATTCTCAATCCTCTCTGTCAGGTTGATTACAGAGCAAAACTATGGGTCTGCAATTTCTGCTTCCAAAGGAATCCCGTAAGTTATATTTCTCATCAAATTATTTCCAACAGCCATGGAGATTTTGATGTCAATGCAATTGTCATTCACATTTACATGTCAATTCACCCAAATTTCCAAAATCAGGACAAACTTTCCTCCACCGCTGGTAGGGTTGAGTCAAATGTTAAATTTCTCTTGTACTTTCTACATAAATTCATGAAAATTCATTTTAATGGCTTCCAGAGTTGAGACCTCCATAGGATTTGAATTTCATACAAACGAGTCAAATTACTGGCACAGAAATGTTAATATTTCGCTATTTTTATATTTTCATCCAAATTTTCTTCCAGTTCCCTCCCCAATATGCAGCAATATCGGAGCAACATCAACCAGCAGAATTAATTCCTATGTTTTCGACCATCGAATACACCATCACTGTGAGTGTAAAATCTATTTCTATAAATAAAAAAATAGCCAAATAGCTGGGTGGGATGAAACAATAATTTATTGAGTCAAAATGGAAGATGAAAGAATGAAAAATATTTTTCAGCGAGCTCAATGTCTCCCTCCGATATTCCTATTGGTGGTGGACACTTGTATGGACGAAGAAGAGTTGGGCGCGTTAAAGGATTCCCTCCAAATGTCGTTGTCCCTGTTGCCACCGACTGCGCTCATTGGTCTCATAACATTCGGGAAAATGGTTCAAGTGCACGAGCTCGGTTGTGACGGATGTAGCAAAAGTTACGTGTTCCGTGGTACAAAGGATCTGCAGCCTAAACAAGTTCAGGATATGTTGGGAATCGGGCGGCCGGTACCAGGTCAAAACCCAAATCAGCAGAGAGGCCCCACCGGTCAACCAATACCACCGGCTAATCGATTCCTCCAACCGGTTCACAAGTGCGACATGAGCTTGACTGATTTGCTCGGAGAGCTGCAGAGGGATCCTTGGCCCGTTGGTCCAGGAAAACGATCTCTGCGATCAACCGGCGTTGCACTGGCCGTTGCTACTGGCCTCCTGGAGGCAAGCTACGCCAACACGGGTGCCAGGTAAACATTTCCGTTTGCGATTACGTTTCAAAGGAGACCAGGATTTTTTTTCAATAATTGAGTTTAAAAGGAACGTACGGATGCTGTCTGCTTGGCTGCCGATTTTTCAAATCTTCCGAGATATTTTCACGTGCGAACATTCGCTAATTAGAAAAATTTAGTTTCGAGTACGACTCGTTCAAGTTTTGTTATGGGAAATGCAAATAATCACCATGAGTTACGTGGTGACCAATCATCCATGGACCATGTTCTAAGCCTTCAGCTTTATCGAAGTAATTTCTTTTCTCAGATTTCGATTTTCCTCAGACGACTGACATTGCGCTTACGTTTTATGGGGAAAGAAAGAAATCGATATTTTGCCCGTTATTGAGTTATTCCGACCGAGCTAAAACTATTTTTTTTTTTCGCTACAGTTAGCATCACTAACTTCGTTACTTCATGCACTTCGATCATTTGTATTTACAGAATCATGCTCTTCGTCGGTGGGCCATGTTCTCAAGGGCCCGGTCAAGTGGTAACGGACGATCTTCGTCAGCCGATAAGATCGCATCACGATATCCACAAGGACAACGCGAAGCACATGAAAAAGGCGACGAAACATTACGACGGGTTGGCAGCTCGGGCTGCGACGAATGGTCATATAATCGACATTTATTCATGCGCCCTCGATCAAACTGGACTTCTCGAGATGCGACAATGTTGCAATTCCACCGGTGGTCACATGGTCATGGGAGATTCTTTCAATTCCTCGCTTTTCAAGCAAACTTTCCAGCGTGTTTTTACCAAGGATCCGAAAAGAGATTTGAAAATGGCCTTCAACGCGACCTTGGAAATTAAAACTTCGAGAGAAATCAAAGTTTCCGGTGCGATTGGCCCGTGCGTTTCGCTCAACGTCAAAGGACCTTGTGTGGGTGAACAAGAAGTCGGTCTTGGCGGTACTTGTCAATGGAAATTCTGCTCACTCACACCTTCAACTACAACCGCTATTTTCTTCGAAGTTGTTAATCAACACGCTGCTCCAATTCCGCAAGGTGGCCGCGGTTGCATACAATTTATTACGCAATATCAACACAGCAGTGGACAGCGAAGAATCCGCGTAACGACGGTTGCCCGCAAGTAAGATTAACAACACACTCATTTTTTATTTCGTTATGAATAATTTGTTCCATTTAAGCAATTGTTGTACTTGCTTCGAGTAGAAATAATTACAAAAAGGACAAAATGTCGATTAGGTTCATATACTTGAATATAATTCGGCGATATCATTTTTCACAGTTGGGCGGATGCATCGATTTCGTTGCAACACATAAGTGCAGGATTTGATCAAGAAGCTGCAGCGGTGCTGATGTCAAGATCGGCAGTTTTTCGTGCGGAGAGTGACGATGGGCCGGACGTGCTTCGATGGGTCGACAGGATGCTCATTAGACTGGTAATGAAAAACGAACTATTTCGTAGCTTCGTTCACCACAAAATACACATGCTGGGCATCATTGTTATTTAATCTTGAAAATTTATCCCACAGTGTCAAAAATTCGGCGAGTACTCGAAGGACGATCCAAACAGTTTCAGACTTGCTGAAAATTTCTCACTCTATCCTCAGTTCATGTATCATCTGCGTAGATCACAATTTCTTCAAGTATTCAACAATTCCCCGGATGAAACAAGTTTCTACAGGTTTGTCCAGTGAATTGAAAGTAAAAAAAATGGCAATAACATCCTCAATATGCCAAATAAACATCTGCATAATTTTCCGAAGGACAACGGCCCATGCACAAATGAAATACAATGAAAATCGAGAATCTCCAAAGTATAATCCATTTTTTCCACCGGTTTCCATGCCTCGGAGTTTGATTTCTTTCTCCAGGGTTTTTCTTCGTTGAATTTGGGCTTATAACTTGGCATAAAACCAAAGAAAAAATTGAGCATACGTTTCGAGAGCGAGTGACAATTGTTACCTCAAAAACAACAAGTAGCCGTCGTAGGATAATTATTATTTCGTCGAATCGTCTAATTTGTGAATAAATAAATGTTTCAGGCACATGCTGATACGCGAAGATTTGACGAATTCCTTGATTATGGTTCAACCGATATTGTACAGCTATGGCTTCGGCGGTCCTCCCGAGCCTGTGCTCCTAGACACGTCGTCTATTCAGCCTGATAGGATTTTACTCATGGATACTTTCTTCCAAATTCTTATCTTTCATGGCGAGGTAAATTTTCGACAGAGTTTTTTTTTCCTCACGGCAACGTTTCATTTTCGTGCTGCATTTTGTTAATTATGTTTTTTTTTTGGGTATTTTTCGCAGACGATAGCTCAGTGGCGGCAGCTCAAATATCAGGATTTGCCGGAATATGAAAACTTCCGTCAACTGTTGGCTGCTCCGGTCGACGACGCGGCTGAAATTTTGGCCGGACGTTTTCCAGCTCCTCGTTACATTGACACCGAACAGGGCGGCTCTCAGGCTCGATTTTTGCTCAGTAAAGTAAACCCGAGTCAAACGCACAACAATATGTATGCGTACGGATCGGTAAGTAGTCGAAAATATAGAAACCCAATTAAAAATGAAAAATTCAAGAGCGACGACCATAAACGTCTTAATGTTGCGATCCACTTTGCACATCGAGGCACTTTTATCTTCATTTCGTCAATTACTCACCGACGAGCGACGAAAACGTAACTAATCATTTTTTATGTTACCGCGATCCTGTGAACCAGGGGATGCCGTTGCCCAACGGGGTGTGTTTATTTTTCATCCATTTTTTTTAACTATGTTTTTCGTGTACTCTGGCGTTTTAATCATTCCATTAACTTTTTCTCCTTCATGTAATCATGCGCACTCGTAAATAATGAAAGTTATTGTCTCATCCAGGTTATCCATTCACAAACGCTTCTTCTAACTCTTTTGCAACTTTCAGATATAGCTTTTCATTCTATAATATCGACATTATCATTATTTGGTTTCTCATTTTTGTTTCACACGTTTAGCGCGAGTACACGCGTCGCAAACATTCTATTTACCGTAAATGGTGGAGGACGGTGTTGGAATCCTTCGAAAATTAATTCATAATTTCGCTTTGGAAATGAATTCGCGGGGAAAATTTGAAATTCGTAGCAAACGATGAGAAAAACGATTGTAAATTGGATTTTTAAAATGTTTTTTTTAGGAAAGTGGAGCGCCCGTGTTGACCGATGACGTGAGTCTTCAAGTATTCATGGAGCACCTCAAAAAATTAGCTGTATCATCGACAGCTTAGGCTATAAGATAACGATAGCAAAGATAAACAAAAATACGTTTCAACGAATATTAATTGTGCGCTTTTATATTGCAATGGAGGGAGCATTGTATAAAAACAGAAAAAAAGGGAAAAACGGTGTTTCGTGTTCGTTATTAAGTGACAGAGAGGAGAACACGACCAATGGCATTTCTTTCGAGGAAACTGACGCGAATACATTTACGATACGGAAAAAAATGAAACGAAATAAAAAAAAAAAAATCGAATTTCAGATTAACCGAGGAGCTGATGCATATTCCGTTATAATAAAGAAAAACTGAAATATTTTAATTGTAAATGGATAAAAATAATAGCAAATAAAACGGATCCACATGTTCAATTCATTGGCGCAATTGCTTTATTTTTTTGGTTTTTATTCGTATGTATAGTATACATGTACAATAATTATATATTTCTACAAACGATAGATATTAGTTGTAACGATTACGGTCAATCGCGCATCATATCAAAGTGAGAATACCGGCGAATCTTGTGGCTGTAGGACATTCGGGATATTATTTAACTATCGACCTAAATTAGACCAGAATTATTTGCGCGCCGGTTGCCTCGAGTGACAATCTCGTGTGTCATATCCAATTGTTGCTTCGATTCACAGCAATAATTAAGCCAAGTTATTTACAACAACAGTATCGTGTATTCGCATGAATACCGAACTTCGCCCTATTTAAGTACAGAAATTTCTACTTTTTGTTTGACCGATTACATTTCGCTGGGCCGCTAAATATACTGACAACAAAAAAACAGGCCCATAATCGGAGTCTGTAAAAAATATTTCAGACAATCGTTACAAAAATGAATCTGAAATATTGTTGGATGCTGCAGATGCTAATTGCAGTATCGTCTCTTCTTACGCTCGTAAGAAACCCAGCACGAATAAAACGCATCGATACGCAAGGAGGAAGTGCGAAAAGAAATAACGAAAATAAATTCATTTCCTCGAGCACTTTTCTCATTAGATCCACGTCTTTCTTCAAATGCTACGGTCAATATGTCCCAATTCCCCTCCCCTCCCTTCCTGTCAATTCACTATGAGGTTTGTGCATCATCCACACAGCTCTTCTCGAATGAGCCTCTAGCTCAGAAACCTTATAGACATTTTTTGCTCAACATCCGTCCGTTCCAAAACCTTACAGAATTCTTCAAACGATATCATCCCATCACCGTTCTCGTCCGCTTCGACGATCGTTCTTTCCACTATGCTCGACAATTGTTCTTCGCTGTTGGGAGGAAATATTGATTTTATTTTCGTTTTCATTCCAACCAAGATTCATTGTTACTCCAATGTACTAGAGAATCACTTTAAATATTTTTTCCTCTGGTTCCAAAGTTGCTCATCAAAACTATTCCCTCCTCAAATTTCATGATTAAATTTCAACGATTTAATCATACGAATACCTTATGTTTGCACCGACCATCATGTGCAGTATAGCCAAAAGCTCGTCCTTTGAAATGAGATCGTCATTGTCCAAATCATACATTTTAAAGGCAACTGCAAAAGCAAAAAAAAAGGATGAATAATCTTTTTGGATATTTCAATGTGAAAAAGTCGGAGCAAATTATTTAGCGAGTTCTGCTTTTGCACCTTTCGATGGACAACCAGAAAATCAAACAGATGGTCAGCTCTCTTAATTGAAAAAGTTGTCAAAAAAGCAGTATTTTCATATCTGCCACGTTTAGTAAGTCCCTCACAGTGTAAGTTTGTTACAATGGGTATGGAAAGTGCAATTGATCAAAAAATATTTGTTAAAAACTCACATCGTAGCTTCTCCTGCCGGGAATTCAGTCGATTGGTACTGTGTTTTTTAATGGGCCTGAACAAGGCAAGAACTTGCATGAACTGTAAGAAGTTGACTCGGTCATTGCCACTAGCATCAAAAAATGCATTGACGATTCGTTCACCTAGAGGATTTATGGCCAGTTCAGGAATCCTCAAGAAATCGTCTCGACTGAGCGTGCCGCAGTCACCACGATCCAGACTTGTGAAACGACTGTACAATCTTTCAATTTGATTCGGAGTAACTGTCAAATAAAAAATCATAGTGCTTGAAAAATACTTGAGAATGACGTTGCAAGTATTTTTGAGGTTCAACGAGAAATGACAAGAAGAATATTTGAGATATGAACGTAAAAATACAAACGTACATCCAGTCGCCTCTTGGATTTGTGCAATTTCCTCTTCACGCAAGAGCAAACTCGATTTGTTTCCCATCCTTGTGATTATTTGGTGTGGTTCAGAAGCGGACAAGGTAAATGGGAATTTGGGAATCACGTTACGGTTTAATGAGTTATTCACGAGTCAATCACACATTCTGGATCTTATAGGACGGTCCGGTCAAAGTACAAACTGTCGGGAACTTTGACGAACACAATGTGATAGGTTAGGAAGCGTTGCCACCCTTGTATTTATTATTGGGGAATTGAGTACTTTTTTGTGTATACTAATTTCTCCCTTGTGTGTGTACTGAGGATACTGAGTTTCGATTGGTCAACAATACACTACGCAGAAAAAAATGACGTCTACGACAGCGTGTTGCGCAATCTGATAGATAAATGACCAATGAATGTTCGGTGTAGAGTTTTTCCTAAGAGATTTTACTAACATGGGAAAGAACTTGCATTTTAGCCCAACAAAACGCCGTTATCCATTACGGAAAAAGCAATACTTATTAGTGGTTTTATCGGAGAATGCCCCTTTTATTATTAATGTATTTTTAAACTAATTTATTTTACTGGAAATGATGGGGAAATAAACAGATGTTTGCTTGTATACTTCACAACATGGCCGCTGGGAAGCAATACGCGAGCGCGAAAAATTCAATCGACATTTAATTGTTTGTCACCATTTGAATCGTAATCCATCAGAAATTTCACGTGATAATGCTGAAAGGGTTTCAGAAAAGTGAGCTTTCGACGGTGTCGACGGAACAATTATTTTTCTCATACATTAAATATCTCGTATGAAAAGACGTAACGCGACGTGCTATCGGCTTATTTGCGACTCAGACGCAACGATCTTTGGTAATTGCAAAAGCTTATTGAAAAAACTCTTGCAGCACAATGTTGTCAACAATACTTAAGCTACATTCGATCGAGAGAATATCAGTCCGAAAACTATTTGGAAACAGTACTGCGCAAAAACATTTGCACAATCATGCTAAAGTTGTGATCGACGCAAATTTGTTAGGTTATACCAAGGCAGATGCAATACGATGCGCACGTTTTTCTTGTGTTGAGTGCTGTGAAACGAGAAGGTTGTTCACCTCGCAAAACAGTCATACTGATTTTCCTAAAGGGTAAACAATTGATTTATGTTGAAAAATATTTACAATTAATGTAAATTGCCTCAATCTTTTTCTCTCCAAATTCCATCATTAACAATTCCTTGGAAACGAAATTGCTCAGATTTCCAAAAACACAAAGTATGATCGAAATTTTCGTGATATTGACAATATTTTCGTCTATATTAGAAATATTTTCTGTGACATCCAATTCGTTCACATANTCCGAAAACTATTTGGAAACAGTACTGCGCAAAAACATTTGCACAATCATGCTAAAGTTGTGATCGACGCAAATTTGTTAGGTTATACCAAGGCAGATGCAATACGATGCGCACGTTTTTCTTGTGTTGAGTGCTGTGAAACGAGAAGGTTGTTCACCTCGCAAAACAGTCATACTGATTTTCCTAAAGGGTAAACAATTGATTTATGTTGAAAAATATTTACAATTAATGTAAATTGCCTCAATCTTTTTCTCTCCAAATTCCATCATTAACAATTCCTTGGAAACGAAATTGCTCAGATTTCCAAAAACACAAAGTATGATGGAAATTTTCGTGATATTGACAATATTTTCGTCTATATTAGAAATATTTTCTGTGAAATCCAATTCGTTCACATATAATGCTAATCTTCTGAGATTCTTTTTGAAGCAGCATCAATACATATATTGTTGGATGGGTTGATTACAGAGAACTTGATCCTCTACTATTTGATAAAATATCTGAAGAAACTCTGGAATCGCTTACAGAATACTTTGATGAGTTGGTAGAAAAAGCAGACCATTTGCAAGAGGCTGATGTATCTTACGGGGTGAGTTGATGAATTGTCAGTTTGCAACGCTGGATTACAAAAACAAGCAAAAAATCTTTCATCTTTCAGGACGGTGTTTTGACAATAAAGTTTGGCAAAAACTTTGGTACCTATGTGATTAATCGTCAGACTCCCAACAAACAAATCTGGTTGTCCTCCCCCAAATCTGGACCAAAACGCTATGATTTTGTTGATGGAAACTGGATCTATAGACATGACGGGAGGAGTATTCATGAATTGTTGGATGATGAAATACCAAACATTGTAAAAAGCAACACAAAATTCGGGGAGTGTTCGTATGGCGATGGTAAAAATTTTCATAGAAACAATAAATCATGAAAATGGAAATGATCTATAAAACAAATGTTTGATAGAATCACATCTACAGTTAAATAATGTTTTGTCACTGATTACAATGTTACTACATTCTCATTGGACTCAGTCAATATTAAAATAAAAGAAAAATACAATGTTATATTTTTCTGGGTCGGCTCATACTGAGTTTTCCCAAATAGAAAAAAAGTCTGATATGTAGTTAATATCAAGAGGCTAGTTACAGATCTCAAGGACTGCAAATACTGAAAACAAGAAAAAGGCTTCACTCTGTTCTAAGATTCAGATAGTTTTCCAGGTAGGTTCACGGGTTGTAATGATTTTACCTCTATAGGGATGGTAGGAATAAAGGAAACGGACTGTTCAGGTCGTGTTCTCGATTCTCATTCGCCCCGCCGTTGTACGATCGCCGCGCATGCGATAGCAAACATACGCGTTTGGGTACAGTCGCGTCCATAAGTACCGTTTTGCTAAGTCCATTCCTATCATTCGTTCATGTATATCAACATGTACTTTTCGTTGGGAAATCGTGTTCTTCCCTAGTCGTGCTAACCCTTGGCTGGCTTTGTTTAGTCGATATCGTAGACTTTTGACTGATTCCTTGATGCTGTAAAATGTAATACTGCTGCAAGGTGTCTTGCACACAACACTGCACGAAGTCTAAGCTGCGATGACAGTCAGAGGTCTGCCTTATTCTGTAACTAACTGTTGTTGAAATAATTAAACCAAAAACATTTCGCTGATAAAAAACTCAAAACGTAGTTTGAAACGGTCAAACATTTCGCGGAAGAATAGATATCGGAGATAGCGATCTCTTTCTAAAACGTTTGCATCGATCCTTATTAGAGGTAAGAACGAAAATTCAAATTTTCATATAATACTTCATAATTTGAATGAATTTGTACTCGATACCGATAAAATAAATAAAAATAACATGATCAAGATGCACTATCCTCAAATCTTTCTCAATGAGGAACTATGTGCACAATTTTAGCTTCCTCATAGAGAAAGCTTTGAGCATCGTGCATCTGGAGCATCTTGAGGAATCAATTTGCAGCGTTTTTTTATTCACATTTGCGGTCGGTGCACGGGTCCGGCGATCACACAACTTGAGCAGGATTAACTGCGGTCAGTACTTGGTTGGGTGAACGCTTTGTTAGGTGCGGCTGGCATATCAATCTTTGAGCAGAAGGCAGTTTCCCCTGAGTTTTCGATGGTGTTAAACAACTCAAATTAAGTAAAAAATAGCCGCCTATATCGGCCAGGGCTTTCGATAGTTTTCCTTGGTCCTCGTGCGAAAGCGATACACTAGTGCATTAGGAAAAAGTGATTGTGTACACCACTCTAGGGGGTACTCAGTAACTCGGGAACAGTATAGTGGGGATTAAGTGGGGATAGAAGCGAAGGGATTGTATAAACCCGCAAAGGTGTACGCAGGAACAACAATATGAAGAAAAAGAATAAGACACTTTCGATAACTTTTCTAGAAAGTCAAGAGAAGGTACAGACTTGTACACATAATTTTCGGAAAGCTCAGATTATCGTAAATTTCAAAAAAATTATACGATTCGAACCCTTCAACTGACATTTCCCAAATTCAATTCCAACATTCCTTAGATAATACGAATATGATAAGAATATAAATGATAGTCTATTTATAAAAATAAAATGAGTTTTGAATGTTAAAACTTGCGGAAGATGAAGAGACCACACTTGTTTTTGAAAATTCCGAAACGTCATAGAAACATCGTATTTGTTTTTGCAATTCTGACCAAACTCTCGGAGAATGAAGAGCTTGTATGGATTAACATGTGTGCAAAACGGGAGCTCTGTATGTCAAACCGTTCTCGAGATATAAACTTTTGCTATTTTGCAGTGCCAGAAAACACAGACACACACACACACACAGCCGGACATTGTTCTACATTTGATTCTACGGTGTTTTGGGCCATTTTAAGTCCATTGACATTGAAAACTGGAAAAAGAAAAATTTCTCTATGAGGAAGCAAATCTATTTATTTGATTGACAGATCTGAACGAATGATTGAATAAAATGCGTAGGCAATTATTGCCGAAGGATTAAGTGATACCAATTTATAACGAGGTTGTCATCTTGTTAATAATAATTGTTCAATAATCCTTGCGTGGGTCGTGAATATAAAATCGTCGTGCGCTTTGCAATTCGATTCGATGTTTGAAAACGTATTTTGTATATTAACGTAACTTGCTGTCGTATGGACCGATGATACGTTCGAAAAAAGTTGTGGATTTCGCCACTCAAAATAACAAACTCGAATCGGAATCACGTCAAGTTTAGGCTAGTTTTCATTACCGCACGAGGCTGCAATTTTGGACTACTCTGTACACTCATCATCTGGCGACTACACCTGGGTCACTGCTATCAACGATGCTTCTGGAGTGGTCCGCAAGTAAGGCGTAGGAGTGGTTACTTCCGGAGTAGTCGGCTCATCTGACTTGGGTGTGGTGACTTCTCGAGTAGTGCGCTCATCAGGCTTGGCAGTAGTTACTTCTGGAGTAGTCGGCTCATCTGGTTTCGGTGTGGTGACTTCCGGAGTAGTTGGATCGTCCGGCTTGGGAGTCGTTACTTCAGGAGTTGTGGGCTCATCAGGCTTGGGAGTACTTGCTTCCGGAGTAGTCGGCTCATCTGGCTTGGGTGTGGTGACTTCTGGAGTGGTCGGCTCATCCGGTTTCGAAGTCGTTACTTCCGGAGTAGTCGGTTCATCACGCTTGGGAGTCGTTACTTCTAGAGTAGTTGGCTCATCTGGTTTGGGCGTGGTGACTTCTGGAGTAGTCGGTTCATCCGGCTTGGGGGTCGTTACTTCCGGAGTAGTCGGTTCATCTGGTTTGGGTATGGTGACTTCCGAAGCAGTAGGTTCATCCGACTTGGGAGTCGTTACTTCAGGAGTAGTGGGCTCATCAAGCTTGGGAGTAGTTACTTCCGGAGTAGTCGGCTCATCTGGAGTGGGTGTGGTGACTTCTGGAGTGGTCGGCTCATCCGATTTCGGAGTTGTTACTTCCGGAGTAGTCGGTTCATCTGATTTGGGTGTGGTGACTTCTGGAGTAGTCGGCTCATCTGGTTTGGGTGTGGTGACTTCTGAAGTAGTCGGTTCATCCGGCTTGGAAGTCGTTACTTCTGGAGTAGTAGGCTCATCTGGCTTGGGTGTGGTGCCTTCTGGAGTGGTCGGTTCATCCGGTTTCGGAGTCGTTACTTCCGGAGTAGTTGGTTCATCTGGTCTGGGTGTGGTAACTTCTGGAGTAGTCGGTTCATCCGGTTTCGGAGTCGTTATTTCCGGAGTAGTTGGTTCATCCGGCTTGGGAGTCGTAACTTCCGGAGTAGTAGGCTCATCAGGCTTGGGAGTAGATACTTCCGGAGTAGTTGGTTCATTCAGCTCGGGCGTCGTTACTTCAGGAGTAGTGGGCTCATCCGGTTTCGGAGTCGTTACTTCCGGAGTAGTCGGTTCATCCGGCTTGGGAGTCGTCACTTCTGGAGTAGTCGGCTCATCTGGCTTGGGAGTCGTTACTTCCGGAGTAGTGGGCTCATCAGGCTTGGGAGTCGTTACTTCCGGAGTAGTCGGCTCATCTGGTTTGGGTGTGGTGACTTCTGGAGTAGTGGGTTCATCCGGTTTCAGAGTCGTTACTTGAGGAGTAGTCGGTTCATCCGGCTTGGGAGTCGTTACTTCCGGAGTAGTAGGCTCATCTGGTTTGGGCGTGGTGACTTCTGGAGTAGTGGGCTCATCAGGCTTGGGAGTCGTTGCTTCCGGAGTAGTGGGCTCATCAGGCTTGGGAGTCGTTACTTCTGGAGT
>JBAJMU010000003.1:16157912-16220281 GCA_037952995.1 Hyposoter didymator
TTCTGGAGTAGTCGGCTCATCTGGCTTGGGTGTGGTGATTTCTGGAGTGGTCGGTTCATCCGGCTTGGGAGTCGTTGGCCTGGGTGTCGTTGGCCAAGCCGGCTTGGGAGTCGTTATCTCTGTTTTCGGAGTTCTCACCGGTGGTGCAAAGTTTTGAGGCTTCACCCCCTACAAATATAATTAACTTCAATAGAAGCCCTTCTGGTTTTATGTCCGAACATCACGCTCAATTTTCAATCAGAATTTAAACAATTCAAGCAAGCTGTCCGTCAAAGATGGATTGCTTCGCAAAGCACTGGTTAGTTAGTAAATGATTTTGGTCATGCTTCTGATATGAAACGGTGATATGTTATCGATTTCCACTGAATCCAGTTATATTCTCCATGATCTATGAGTTAGATATTCTGATAATTTACCAATCCTAAATGACCCTTTGCGACATCGAATCCTCCAGACGCAACCTGCAAGTAGAAAATCACAGATTTACCGTAACACTATATATTTTTATGTAGCGGTTTGGTAAGTAAATAGTAATATTTCCAAATCCGTTAAATATCTACCAATGATGCAGGCGCTTTCCGGATATCCGCGTTAACTAACCCCTACAACATTGCAAAGGCACATTTTAGTCAGAGTGGAACTTCAAATTTGATTCTAGAAGTCAGAAATACATTCTTCGTCGTCTGTTATAAACTTTACAAATTTCGATCATGTCATCAATCTTTTGGACTATTCTTTATTATCATTCGATTACGATAGAGCACTTACTTTTCCAAATGAACCCGTCAGTAGATCGAATCCTCCCTAATACAGAACGCCGGTATAAATTCATTTAAACACATTTTGCTTTGCTTCAAGTTCAGGCATGTATTCATTTAAGATATACCTGAGGTTGTACGTATATATACGGTTTCATTGGTGCGGCCACTGTGTGAAATCGGCTGAAACTCGGTTTGGTTCCCTGAATATTGAAAAACAATCACATTCCAATCAACATTTTCATTCTCAACACTCCCATAAACTTCGAAAAATTAAGTGTTACTTTTCCGAGGAAGCCCAACTGGACGTTGAATCCTCCATTCTGAATTGGTTGACTATTTGTAGGTGTGACGTCCCGAGGGGAGCGAGTGAGTGGAGTCAATGGAAATGTCTGGAAAACGTGGGTCAAAAGTCATATGAGTTGAAAACGAATGGTCCGTTAGCAGTCGTAGAATGAAATGGTTCGGAATTGAAGGGCCTTACGTGAACCAGCACTAAGCCAACAATGGTGCAAACCACAATGCTGAGAAGCGACATGCTTCTAAATCGATTCGTACACTGGACGAATGATGAATGAAATCTATAAACATGAAAACAGTTTTCAATCCGACGCCAGATATTGGGAAAAGAAGTGTTTCAAGTACTGGAGCTAGCCACGTCGCGTATTCATTCCCAACATCGAGTGAAAAAAAACGCCTATATATATTTCCATAGCAAATAGCACGCTCTAGGCAAAAGATCTTCAATTGTGTCGACAGACGTTCTTTATCGCTGATATCGAAGTCATTTTTTGTCAGAACGAAAATCACTTGTTGGTCAGCAGTCCGCGATAAAACTCCAATTGTGGGCACAAATGAAATTAGTTTCCGTAAACTCCGTCGGGAAGTGGAAATCACAATTGATTCCCTTGTGTATATTGTACAAAAATCCACAACTGCAATATCGATTATTAGGGACTATTCAAAGCGTTAACGGCATCAGCAATCACCACTCAAAAACGGTACTTACTCATTAGGCGCTTAAAATACGTCTACCCGGAGTTATTCAATCCATCGAGTTCCATATTATCAGAGATAATTCCTAAGAATCAGTCGGTGACTTTTATAGTTTCATGAACTTGTAATGATGTGAGATAACAGTCCATGTGTTACACAAATATGTGACGGCTTTTTTTTTGCCCGTATTGTGTCTACCTTTAACGATCTATTGATCTTCCACAAGAGTTTTGCGTCTACTATTGGGCTATCGATGAAATCCTCGAGGTATTTTTTTACCAGTTTTCAGACTACTAGAGCGCGTATACATATCGTTATACAGTGTTGATTCTCAAATATTGAAATAACACGCAAACTTTGAGCAGAGAAAAGCTAGATAATGAGGCCGCGTTAGAGACGTCGGAAATACATTTTCCCGTCTTTCAGATCAACACATTTTTCAATCAGCAAATAAGGATAAACATTTCAACGATTGCCATTTTATACTGGAGAACAGTTGTCCATAGATTCCATGCACCGATCTGATATTTTGAATTTGTTCCAAGGAAATGTTCTAAATGTTTAAAAATCCATTCGACCATTTTGATTAACTGTAAAAGGACTCAGTTTGAAAGTTGCTCCGTGCATGTTTCTTCATTCCTTTACTTCATTTCCATATGTTCATAGGTTATACGATTACATGTTTATATTTCCAGGAATGGATTCATCCTGTCCATTTGAGTGGAGCTTGAGGTCTTTGTTCTTTCAGAATAAATGAAGAGACGCCAAGTATTTAAAAAGAAGCGCAGCGCGAGCCCGCCCCACTCTTCTATACAGTAAAATAAGCGTTTGATTTTTTATTTACCCGAGAAATCATCGGTTGATTTGATTTTGTTGGCATGAGACTCGATACAGTTACGTCATCATGGAAATTATGGAGGATGGGAATCTCGAGGATCGTGTCCGGATTTTACTGCAAAGAGACATGCAGTATTATCAGGTGCATTTTCCCCATACAATCAATGTCCCCAATTGGTGGCACAAGCATTTGTTATTTACTAGATTCGATCTAAGTACATAATTCAGCTCTCCCAAAGTTTAGTGATTTCTTGTCATTTAATAGGCGATGCAAACAGTTCTGCGGGAATCTTTGTGCGTGAGGGTCAGCGGTGGACAACTCGATTTTCCGCGTCACGCATCATTCGCAGCTATAAAAATCGTGATATGGTGGGAAGCTGAATTCCTCGAAGCATTCAGACGTCCATCAGGATTAAGCACCGCGACCGATGATGGAAGTTCGATGGGACTTGAAGTCACGATTAAAAAGACTCCACCCTCGGAATTCATTCTTTTAGTTATCGACACTTCGAAACAGTTTTTGGGTGATTCCTGCTATCCATCTTATAAAGTCAGGATTGAGTTCCAACGTAGTCAGAGATCGATCGGTTCACGTGTTTTTTATATCCACGTAAAATTCAAATCTTGAATTGGATTTACAAATGCTTTTTCCGAGGACCATTCTAATTCATATATGTCGTTATAAATTGCATGAAAATTGCATATGTGCCTGGTTATTGAGAATAACATTGATATTTTTAAATTTTTCACTGTATGCCGTTCAGAACACCTGCATACTTTGATCCAAGAATCGTTAGATCACGCTGATCTGACAGTCCTTACAGCCACGCTCGGAGCAGCAGCTTTGATCCGAAACTGCCTTTGGTGTTACAAACAACAATCAAAAGACGAGATACCGGATCAATCGAGGTTAATACATCGTTTCCATTCTGTCCCGATGATCACATAAGATTATCGAATGCCTCTGGATTATCCAGAGGAGTAAATCAAATCACTTTTTAATGAAATAAATCCGTATTGTGAACCCATGATCGATTTCCCAACAGTGCTAAGCTCTCGGAATGCTACAAATCATACAACGACATGACGGAAGCAGTTGCCGAGAGACTTCAGGACTTGCATTGCCGATTGATATCCCTCTATATATTGATGGAAGCTGATTCACTGAGTTGGCAAAAAAACAAACCTTTTTTTGAAAAGGAACGCTGTTCGTTCATTATACAAATGTGGTGGCTCTACATGCAGGGTTTGCACTAATATATTATACATATTCCTTAATATTATATTCATGTATGGAAGCCCACATTGCTCAAGAAAAACTCAACCTGCAATTACTTATGCTATTGTTGGATATACCGAAGGAAGAAATTCGTAGATAACAAAATATAGCGAACAAAATGAGTTTTTGTAATTTAGCAATAATATTTTTTTAGTCAAGACGATATCATCATCATTCAATGAACACAATGTTTCGTTCTTTACCTTTCACCACATGGCTGTATCGAGAAATTTTTTTGACATATATTACAAATTTCTAGCCTCGGTGACACTGACCCATATTTTCAAGGCACCTAATCTACAAATATTCTCCCTCATGCACGAATGAATGAGAATTTGAACTTAACAGTACAAAAATTAAAAAAACACTACGTGACTGATAATACGACACGTGTCAAGGTACGAAAGCGGATTTATGGAACACTGTCTCGCCTAAAATGGCTCAGAGAATTTTTTCCGGCATGTTGAACGAATCTCTATCGATCATCGTCACGCGTTTTATTCACGTAAGAATTTAAATTCTAGACTATCGACTAATATGTGAGAGATTTTGCTGTAATACTATTACGCTTTCCGACGCCCTTCCCACCTATTATATCTTCATTCTTCATGATAAAATAAGATTGATAAGATTATGAAGAAATAAATTCAAATGCTTTGGACACTTGCAGGGTCGTCCGAGTTTAGCACGATCAGAGCAATTTTGGGCGGATGCTTTTAACGTTTTATCCTGCTCGGGGTATCTCTCTCTGTCGGCGAGTGCCAACGCTGACGAATTGATTGGGCTACGAAAGAAAAAACTGCCTATTGTCATGCGCGATATTCATGCCAAGTGCGATGAATTATTATTCTGTTTGATTCTCCGAGGGACTCCTCTCCGTCTGCTTTATCAGGTTTCGTCTTTTTTTGTGTTTTTATTTCACCTTCACAGCACATTCTCAACCTTAACCGTTTGCGTAATCAACATGATTTTGTAATGGCTTGAGGAACATTTCGAAAATACAAAAAAATAGTGGTTGAGGAAAAAATTGATAAAATTTAAAACGTGAATAATTTCTTATCGTAAAATAGAGAAAATTTCCTGCTCAAAACGAGAAATGACATTAACAGATAAGATACCAAGTACGCAGGATACGTAGGATTTAATTTATGATTTGATTATAAAATCGTTGTATTCATGATTGTTCGTCCGAGGGATAAATTGGTAATTAAATTTGCAATAGGTCTGTCGAAATGGGCTGGAAAATACAGCTTTTTTGCAAGAACGATGTACCTTTGCCCCATGGCTTCTCGTAGCTGCACCGAACCTCCTAGGAAATACTCTGCCCTTCGAGGATTATGGCACAAACAAATTATCTCCGAGAGCTCAAGTGATTTTGGAGCTCAACGTACTCAGAGCTCAACCTCAATCAGATTGGACGCACTTACTAAAGGTCCAGAGAATTAATCAAAGTAGTGAGGATGCTTGAGTGCTTTTGGGACAAATCATTTAATATTTAAACTCGAATTCATGTTATTACAGTGAATTCCTTAGAGAAATGATAAATGAAGATAATGCAAAAATGTTCGGCACGGGATAGGGAGAATAATCGAACGGCTAATTTAAAAACATTCCAAGTTCCCACCGCGCACAGAGCAAAAATTTTACAGAACAGATCAGAAACTAATGAAATGATGGGCTCGCAGGTTCTCTCGATGAATGATTGCGCTGTTGCGAGAATGTTGCTGAGCAATTTGATACGTAAATGTATCGGCCATACAGAAATACGAGGTTCGATGCTGCAAATGAAAACCAAGGGAAAAGAGCAGAAGAACGAAAGCACAGAGGGTTGCGGAGGATTTTTGTGCACCGGAGCGGCGTGCGGACCATCGATCAATGTCAACGGTGGGTCGGCTCCTGCCTGTCTCTACAGCTTGATGTACATAACCGTCAATACTTTTATGGATCCGTTGAACGTAGTCATACCGGCTCTTAAACAAGATGCAAATTGGCCGAATTATCTTGACAGACAACAGGTATCGTGATGACCATTACATCTCGCCAATTATCAATATGGATTTATCATTTTTTAGTTAAGTCTCTCGGAGCAAAATATTCCATCCTCATCGTTTATCAGGACAATCGGAATATTTGCATTCACTCCAAAATACTCGATTTTTAGATAATAGAAATATTTACTATTTCCGAAACGTATTTTTTTTCCTCAATTGCTCTAATGAAACATAACAATCACACGTGCGTTCGTGATTCGTTGTTCCTTACAGGTATTTTTTAAACTTATAAAACTCGCGAACAAACTGTGTTTTATGGGCGAGACTAAAACAATATTGTCCCACACGATCCAGACAGCGATGATTTTCCTGCTCCTCTCTGACAGATTTATTCAGTTATTCTCGTTAAATAAATACTGATTTTTTTTTTCTTCATATTTCTCCTCCTTCGAATGGCATCTTGAAAGTAAAGCGTTTCATATGTTTATTGTATGTTTTCGAATATAAAAACCATAAAGACTTTATGTCTGCTTGTTTTTTATTGATCACGAGTTCGGTTGTGAGCTTTTCTCGTAGGTATGGAATCAAGCACGGCCTACCTGGCTACATGCTCTATTGGCTCCTATCTCACCCATGATTTCGCCGATCGTGGAAACTCTGCTCGATGCTGTCAAGGTAAACAGACTGTGGATTGGCAAAATCTTTTTTTTGTAATCATTTCTACTGCGAATATTAGCGAATGATGAATGTTATAACGACCAGACGGGAGCGAGTGTGTATCAAGCAATGTCATTGGCCTTGGCTTGTCTGGCAGAATTATTCATATGCGTGCCTTACGGCGTACTCGCCACGAGTCTCGCCATGAACGAGAATCTCCCCGCTCATTGTCATCCGCTCGGCGGTTCAGTATTGCTCCAAGTACTTTGTGCTTCGTTGTACACCGCTCTCCTCGAAGTATCAATCGCCGAGGAAAAGATCGAAGCATCAGGTGAGAGAAAAAGCCCACGACCTCCTCCAGAAAGTGGCACCGAATCGAGTTCTTTCGACACACAAAACCGTGGAGCATCGGCAACTGCTCTGGCCGAAGCAATCTGCAGCATCGACGAAGACAACAAGCACACCGATCAAATTAACGATCTTGTCAATCTCATCGAAAATTGGTAGAAATTATGAAGCCTTCTTTGTTTTATTTATTTATTTTAGAAAAGTTGTGAGCAATTGAGAGAAAAGTCCTTGGCCATTAATTTTTTCTATGCATGCACCGTCTATAAAATATCAATTAATATGTGCGCGATGGACAATCTCTCATGCCGATGATCCGTGAGCTCGATGACCGTGGAGCCACTGGGCTCCACCCCATTCACTCAGGCTAGCTGAAGGAACAGTGCATCTCGCGCACTCCAGCCCTCCTCGCCAATCTTCGAATTGGCTCCCACTAATCGATAAACATGTCAACACAATTGATTGAAAAACAAAAAAAATGAACAAGAACTTTTCTCTCCGGTGTTCCACGCTCGATCTATCCCGCTAATAAAACTGACGATGCCATAAATCTTCTAGGATAAAGTCTAAAGAAAAAACTGAGCAACAAAAAGAAATCGAAACGTCGCTTCTGTACATCGAAACTTTTACCAATCGAATTCTGTTCACCGCCATCGGCCGACGGTCTATGAAAGTTTGTACTGCTTCTGCTTTTATAATTTTGCATCGTTACATTTTTTACTTCAGCACCGATCAACGCTTCTCTGAGTAATTTTGTATCATTCCTAAAATGACTCTATGAAGAGACTTTCAAGATTTAACCTCATGAGAAGCTCAAACCGTTTCTTTATCAGGTAATTTTGGAGTATCTAATTCGTGCATCCGATTGGGTATTAAATAAATTGAAGCAAAAGGAGACGAGTGCCGAAGTTGATTTCAACGACACAACCGACGTTTATGTGTCGTCGAAACCGTTGACTTACGTGATGTTTCACATCGGAGATGCTGCTTTCGATCAGGTTCCAAAAAAATGATGATAAGATTGATGAAACTCTAGTTGCAGTTCAGCTTTGAAAAAGGAATTGAAATGCTTGCATATTTGTTCAGTTTTTGATAGACTTCGATGAGACTCATTGGCAAGCGATTCTAAAAACACCGATCGGTGGATCATTGGAGAGAGTTCGAAGTCAGATACTCGTACGACCTGAATTCAAGAATCTCAGCGACCTGGCTCACGATCAGAAAGAAGTAGCGACATCGATGAAACTATTGTGTTCGATCGGACGGTCGCCACGATTTTAATTCCTTCAAGTTCATTGAGAAAAATAAATTTTCAAACAAGGAAATGAAAATAAAATCAATATCTTCGTAGATCGGGAAATTCACTTGGAAATATTCACTTAGCGTATATGCATCACGATCGTATTATATATTTGGCACATTTATTTAAAAATAATTATTTAGGTGCAAAAGATTGAGAGATCTCCAATTATCAGCATAGCGTATCGACAGCAATAACAATTTTCAATTATAATAACGAGGACGTTGAATCGACAAGTATATTGAAAAAATATATATATATGCCATGCTACCATTAATTTTTCGCGCGTGGAAATTCAAAGCACAAAGGGAAAGAGACACGTCAAACTGAGAAACACTTAGGCCTGAGGGGCTGTATATTATTTTATCTCAAATGTGACATTGTTGACATATTCTGGAGCGAACAAATAACGACGAAAAGGAGCAACGTACCTATTTGTTTTTCCTTTTCTGTTTTTACAGCGTAGATAAATTTTTGGGTTTTTTTTTTGTTAAAAACATCGATAATGATTGAACGATCGTTTATCGTACAGTACAATATGCTACATATAGAAACGAAGCCATAATCCGGGTAGGAAAAAGATTAGTTTTTTGAAGGTCGGTTATTAATCACCGCCAACAGTTGATTGACTGTTGACCAGCCTCGCGAGAATTCCATTCTGAAACATAAACGCCCTGTTTTAGGAAAAAAAATGAATAACAAATGTATAAGATACTTAACAATTAATAAAGTTCAGTGGCTCGAGAATATCGTGTTATCCATTTATTTCTCTTGTTCCTTCATGAGGTTAAGGAAGAGGAACATTTGTTTCAATTTCATGGAAATGCGAGCAATCCCATGAGCTTCCACATTCATCAACTCGAATTATTATTCGCCGCGTGGGACAATTCTTTCATTTAATTAAGTCCTAGCGGTAAAATTCCTTATTGACCGTTAAATAAACGCTTGATTTTAAGATTTTTCATTATTTTGTTGGGCTAGAGGTCTCAAATCTCTAGAGAAACGCTTCCGTGACTTCCGTTAATTTCTCATGAACGGTACGTCCGAATAAAAAACATGCTAATTGCTTTTATCGGAGTTCAACGATCTAATTTATGTTGGAAATTCGAGCATGAATTTTGACACTCTCTCCACATTATTCTACGCATTGGAACTTTTTGAAAAAGCTACGAAATTCGTTTTATACGGTAGAGAACATTTCTGGTCGTTGAAAACGAGTCTGTCAGTCTCAATGTGGAGACAGTCGTGAAGAGAATAGCAAAATGTTTATATAATAGACTTTGACACCTTCTCTAGTGAGCAGGCTGTCTAAGAAAATAAGTTTTCAACCAGGAAATAGTATATTACATACCTAGGCCATAAAAATAAGAAAAGTCTCAGATCACGTGTAATTGTTGGCCGAGGCGAAGCCGAGGCTGACAAACATGTGGTCTGAGGCTTTAAAAAAAGAAAAAAAAGGAAAAATAGTAAAAAAAGTAAAAAAAATTTTTAAAAAGTAATAAAAAAGTTTGTCACATAACATGTTTGTCACATTACATGTGATCTGAGACTTTTCTTATTTTGATGGCCTAGGTATGTAATATACTATCTAATGGTATTCCTGGATTTTCAACTTCACTGATTAAAATTCTGGTGAAAAAAAAAAAACGANACTGATTAAAATTCTGGTAAAAAAAAAAAAAACGAAAAAAATGACAATCTCGCTAAAAGCCTTGGCTGCTTACCGACATGGGTAGCCCCGAACGACCAAATCGCAGTCGTAGCGATGGTGATCGCTGAGACTTTCGGATCATAAGATGTTCGTATGGTGTGCCGAATATTGGCACATTCTCCGGGGGATAGCGTCGCGCCAATCTTTTGTAAAATTCTCGAAGATCCTCCAGATTTCTATCCGCAGTTTCATCTGTTCAATCATCGAAAAAATCTCGATTATTTTTTAGTGTAACTTGATGAAAAAAATCTGGTAATTCCAACAACGGATTGTCCACATCTCGAATTCACCAAAAAATCACGTTGATCAATCTTTCCAGCAATGAGAAAGTTTATGTCGGTCCGGATCGCTGTAATATGCTACAAAGCTCTAAATTTATGAGCTTGATGAGACATAAAAAACTAAGAGGAAGAAGGAAGCTTTTTAAGCTGCGGCGAAAAACTGTTGATAAATAACTCATAGTTTATTTACGATAAATACGACGGGAGGCAAGACCTTTCTCACGCGATGTACTTTACGCGTTTATGAGTTCCCAACCATAAACTACACCCAAGTAGCACGCACCTTCATTTCACTCTGTACGTCACCTCAATATTTGGGTTAATAGGCTCGTTCCTTTCAAAATTAAAGGAAACGGGTTCTGTGAGTATGGAACAGTATATAACTACCAATACTACAAAATTCAATTATCAGCTGAGGTTTCGAACACAGCACGATGTCAATATATCGTGGAATTCAAACTGGAAAATGCTTGCAGCTTCACATATGCCTCAAGGGTCCAAAAAATCAATATTTCGAAAATCAAGAGTCAAAATATTCGATATCATCGATTTTTCCAAGTTTGCCAATAAAAATATCGTCCAAGTCTCAAAAGTGGTCAAACAGTCACGTCGTTTTTTGTATCGACTACTGATTATTTACTGATAACTAATCAGATGCGCCGATAAGAAGGAAAACACACACACACACGTTCGGCCTTTTTTCTGGATATGATTTTTCGATGTTTCGGGACATTTTAAGCACATCGACATTGAAAAATGGAAAAAAAAATTTCACCGTCGCGTAGCTTCCTCCACGAGGAAGGGAAATAAAAAAAAAAGCGTTTCGAATGAAAACTTCAAGATTGAGAAATACCTCCGTAGTCGAGATAACTCTCTGAAGCAGCGACGATGCCGATCATAAGAAGGAGCATGGTCAGGCTCAAGTACCGGTTGTTCATCATTGTCCAAAGATTTTCCCTCTAAAAAGAAAACGTTGAGTAAAAAAAAATAATAACAACGTTGTCATAATAATTTATCTAAATGAGTAAACGGAAACATTGCGAAGAAAATTTATTTGCGGCTCGAAAAATAATCACACCGACGTTAAGTATCAAGCATGGAACCCATAGGCCATAGAATAATCAATATAATGAAACAATTCTGTGACGCTTGGAAAGAAAACTAAATTCGATCTCCAGACCTCTAGTAATTAACTCCCAGAACCAAAGAATAACATTTGACCATCCTTTTTTCCCAACAGATCGAACGACCCGTTCGATAAGCACTTGTTCTCACGGAGCGTAAGTTCGAAGGTAACAGATATTTGCGGATGGGACACGCGGATGCTATCGATTGATTGGAACCGCAATATGAATGTGGATTGCTTATGTGGTGTTACGAATATCGAAATGCACAATAATAAACGGATTAGGTGACCAATGTGTCAATAATTTCCATCGCTTCGTCGCTCGCTCGAGTTATCAAATATGGCAAAAACACGACCAATGCAAAAGCAAGTTCTCCTTTACACTTTTTATGACCAAAATAGCAGCGCGACTATTACATTATATTCGTAGGCTGATACATTTGAAAATGCACGGATAATTCGCTATGTATTGATAGTTCATAAGAAATTGACTGCAGCCGTACGCTTGCACAATGGCAGCTTCCGCTATGGCTTTCCTCGCATTGCATAATGACATTGTATTCTCCATATCTTCGTATCGGTCGTATTGTTATCGGTCCTCGACAATATATAATCATGAATTGGCTCACATTTCCCCTCTTGCACGTGCATACCCAACACTTTGGAAAGACAGTCAATTCTATTCCCACTGTTGTCGATAAATTGTTTCAATTTGACTTAAGCGCGTTGAAGATTCGCATGAAACGCGAAATGGAGAAAAATCGAACGGACGTTGCAACTTCAGCGTGAATATAAGTTTTGCAGCTTCCAGAGAAACGGAAGTCGCCGAGTCTGTGCCTAATTACCATATAGATGGGGCTTGTTGCGTATAGAGATGCAAAGTCTTATAGAAATAAAGGAGGACAGCAGGAGCAAGCGGAAAATATATCATATAAGTCAAATCTGTGTTGCACACTGAATAATTCATCATCGAATGACAACTCAGTGCATAGCCTCTCTATATACTAAGACGAGACGATCCGTGGAGAATGCATAAGAAAAGACATATGTGTGCGTGTGTGCTGCAGAAAAAACGATTCATGTTTTTTTTATTTTTCTCGTACCTGTTTTCGTTCTGGTCATTTGTTTTTTTTTTTTTTTTTTTTTTTGATAGCGCAAGTGTCGTCAGTTTAATAGTTTCAGACTCATTGTTACGCAAGTGTTCGATTTTCATAGACAATGCGTGAATTTGCACGTAGAATAACTCGGGGAATTGCCTGAACAGAGTAGAATGTAATTAATTCTCAATATGTACTTCGATGTGCCGAGGGAGTCGATCGAGCAATCAGGGTAATCTTATTACTGCGATCGATTACATGAGAAAATGCATCGAGAAGTGGAAAATCTTGAGAAACTTTTTCAATTGCCTTCTTTGCAATTCTTATGAATATATTAAAATCCTGCCATGACAATTTCATCGGAGCTTATCAGCTTTATCATTGGAATTAGAAGAACCAGCTTTCTTCTTACGATCTGATCGAAATCGATAGTAAATGTAACGGTTTATTGGGGATTTTTTGTTGGTGGAATATGGAACGTGAGAAATTTATGAAATTTGATGTTCCTTAACCATCGGAATGGAACTAATAGCGTTTATCAGGTCATCACAAATATGTATGGACTCAAAGGCCAATGCGGGTTCATTGGCATAAAATAATCTTACCAATTGTTATTCATGGGCAATGTGGTAGAGGCTTTATCGAACAAAATTACGAGAATCTTGACGCGATATACTTTAATATTCCGCGCATAAAAAACGTGCCTAGTTTCTACGATGTCTTGCTGGGCATTTTGGTCGATTTTGGTACGTGCGTTGTGCCAACGATCATTCCAATGGATGATAGGTCTCGGAATCGAAACGCAATTCGCAAAGGATTTCCGGGGTATTCGAGATTGAATTGTTTGATTTTGATTCGATCAGCAGGCTTTCCACATCTCGTTTGGATTCCCACGTGGGGTCCGACGTCGGGAAGGGAACACCGCGAGTTTAATCAGTTGACATATCTATCGCGTATATTTATTGTACGAAGAATGTTCTAGAACTTGAGCTGATAATCTGCTCGAGTCTCTTGGTCCCGTGGTCAATAGCACGGCCGCTAATGACACACCGGAAAAATAAATGGCAAACGAAAACTTTATCTTTTCTCAACTCCACGTTCCTATACTCAACGGAATTTATCAAGCCTGGCATTTCAGACACCCTGTACACTGCGTGTGTTATGTGAAAGAAAATCTAGCGATGCAACGTAAAATCTGTTGTCACGTTATAAGACTAATGCCCCTATCCGCCCGTATGTAATTTCGCACTTTTATAGTCTTTCGAATCAATAGAATCTATTGACTTTACCCCATTTTTATTCTGTCACCGGACTGAGATACCTGGTTTAATCTACAATGAACATCTGCTCATTAGTCTTTGAACTGGAAATTGCCGGCAGTATCAACCCCACAGAGATACAGCCGGGAAAACAGAGGTTGATTTCAAGTACCTCTGCGATAACGACTAGCGATGCACATGGTATCTGATTAAATGTTATAATTTCCAATTAGCACTTTAATACCAAATGATGTTGAACTGCATTTCTGATCCATGCTATTTCCCCATAACTTTGAATGAACAAAGTATAATCAACCCTTTTTCATTATTAGACAATGCCCCCATATGTTTTCCGTTGCGACCACCTGTTACTCAATTTTTTTTCTCCGAATTATCGAAATCATGGAACAATGAAAAATCTGATACTCCCATATGATGTGCATCCATGAGCCGAAGTTCAAAAGGTCAGAGCAAAAGAACGATACAGCCTGCTACGATGATAAGTTAAGTTTCTTTTAATTTGTCGAGTTTGGTTCCTTTATCTCATTAGCAATAAGCCAGAACAGTGCTCGCAATTGTGAATTGTTGTTGCGATCAAAGTTTATTCCTCATGAACTTTCTAAGCCCTCCGCTGACGGAATTCAACGAAGAATTACCAGTTTTTTAGGTGCATTTCAACTCACTCGCCAAACTTTTTCGCAACCTGCCGCTATTTATTGCCAATGTTTTTATTTCTCTCTAAGAAATTATTGAAGGAGCGCAGTCATTGGCTGATCGGATGATTTTTTCGAAAAATGATATATTTTCAAATGAATATTTATTACACAATCTATTATTTTTTCTAAAATTTTGGATTGTCTCGAAAAACCATGCCCTTCGCTCTGAACAAGCAAACAGGTAGCGATAGGGTTCACGAGAGGATTTTAATGAGAATTAAAAAAAAAATAGAAAAAATATGCGATTTTGTGAAAATTCCCAATTATACGGATGTTCGAAAATTGCTTCGATGACCGGACGAAAAGGGATTTCTCGTTTATAACGATGGATTCAACAATTCAGTTTAGTCATCACGAAAGACTCGGGGCAGTATTTTTATCGTTATTATAAAATTATCGTATGAATATATATCGTACAGCAGAATTAGATGAAAGAGCTCGAGCGACGTTTTATGTACATCGTCAAATACGAAACGTGAAATGATACATTATTCGATCATGTTCTGGACACACTCTCATCATCCAATCCCACGGTACTTACGCTCTGTAATTTGCTTACTGAGGCGCAAAAAAGTTATAAGCCCGAATATACACACGAAAATATACCCCTTTACAAACGAGAGCTCTCGCGTATGAGCCGAACTACGAAAGGGTGGATATTTCCATCCCCTTTCTCGATCCAGTCCTTTTTATGTCTCTCATACTCGAGTACTGACCCGAAACACACGATACATGCAGCATCGCACTTAACCTCCCTAAAAATAACTATCTTGTCACGAAAAAGAAAAACCCCCATAATTTTCGCTTATTTTTCTACCGACCCGAGAATTCTTCACGCCTCTGTAGATTTGCTCATCCACCGTGGACTTGAACGACCTGACTCCCAGAAGCTCGCGCCCTTCTTTTTTTTCTCCCAATTTACAAATACCTTCTTGCAATGAAATTTCAAAGTAGATTCGAAAAAATAAAACCACTTTTTTACCTTCCATCGATCAAATTCCACAGTATATTATTCAAATATTTCCTTTAACCGGAAACGATAAAAACGTGCTCGTAAAAAGTATGGGTATGAAAGTTCATTGCACTATAAATCCGTACCATTTATTATTCATTAGGAGTGCTTGTGGCAAATAGAATTTTTTTAATGCAAGTCCGTCACGCTAACAATGAATTTGTCTTACTCAAACAATATTTAACTATTGCTCTATAGGTAGTGTTAAATTTGTAGATTATCCCAATCTTCCGAATTTTCGCTCGACTAGGAAAATATTTTTACGTGTTTTTCCCCGTTATTGAAATCGCGTAAAGTTTTTTTATTGATTGGTGGCCCCGTTGAGGCGTGCGATTGGGTTACAAATAATCAGCAAGACTTCTAAATTTATAACAAATCAGTACTGGAGTGAGAATTATTCTATTCAATCCACTTGTGCGAGCTGCCTGATGCTAATCCGTCGAAAACAAATGTCAACATTAACCGAACAATTTCGCAAGCCAGGAAACAAATGAAAACCCGGACTCTTGGCCAAGTGGCATTTAATCGTTAACTTTGAAGTTTCGAAAGGACGAATCGCGTCAAAACGTATCATTTTCAATTAATTTAACCAGCGAGAATTCCACAAGTTGCGCTCGACATTTCTAGGCCCAGAAAAATATTTAAAAAATGGAATATAATGCATTCGTCATTATATACAGACACCAAAACGAGCGAGGGTCCGGAGGGCACGGAAAACAAATCAGAATCGTCGGGTAGTCAAAAAGTAATGGAACTTACAAATACACATTTTCCCGAAAGCATATTTGAAATAATTGCAACAGATCTGAGATAGATTTGCCGCCAGAATTATTTTTTCAAATATATTTATTCGGGTGGGGGTTAATATTACGAATAATCAAATTGTCGAACAGCTAATAATTCGGAATTTTGGTATTCATAAAATTAAATAAAAGAAAAGTAAGAAAGTTGAAATCAAATTTTTCAAATGGCTAAAAATTCGAAATACAAAATAGCGAACGTCAAAAATGGCGAACGTCAAAACGGCGAGCGCCAAAATAACGAACGCTAGAATAGAATGGAATAGAATAGAATAGAATAGAATTCGTTATTTTGGCGCTCGCCGTTTTGACGTTCGCCATTTTTGACGTTCGCTATTTTGTATTTCGAATTTTTAGTCATTTGAAAAATTTGATTTCGACTTTCTTACTTTTCTTTTATTTAATTTTATGAATACCAAAATTCCGAATTATTAGCTGTTCGACAATTTGGTTATTCGTAATATTAACCCCCACCCATTTATTCTTTGGTAAAATAAAAAAACATTTTGATAAATATTGCACGATACATATAGAAAAAACTACAAACTTACTTAGAAGATGCGAAAAGTGAAGTAACGCTGATGTCTTAATCGTAGGGTGAAATAATGTAGTTGGTTAATGTGGAGTCAGTCGGAACACGTTAAGGGAACAAACGCACGTTGTTACGCTTAGGATGGTACAACGATGCCAAGTGTCAGGAGAAAGGTCGTACCTTTGTATATATATGGGAGGAAAGTGCGATGAAATGTGCGCAAGACTTCTCGAGGATGGGCGCACAGTGACTCGTATATAACACGCACAGGCGATGTCGACGGGGCGCAAGCGCCCCCTCAATGACCCCAACCAAAACCACCAGACGCTTCACCACTAATTTGCCATATTACCCGATATTTCTCCTATTTTTCTTTTACACAAACTGCCATTCCTCCCCCTTGCCACTTTCTACCATTGGACGAAAAATAGAAAAAATAACAGAGAAATTCTGAGCTGGGAGAAAGGGGCAAAAGTTAGGAGCGAAGGTTCTGCTTACGAACAAGACGACACGAAGTATATTTTCATTAGGATATCTTTTCCACAAGCTAAAATCATTTGCAAGAGTCTGTCACGTGGGTAACAGCGCCCCCCGAGAGACCTATTTATCCTAACGAGCCGAATCAGCACTACCACAAGAATGAGGAAGAAACAAGTGTTCCAACCGATCTTTTGAATTCTGCGCCCAATCTCATGGAATCCAAAGCTCACTTATTCAACTTTACCTTCTTTTTCTTCTCTTACCGCTTCCTCCTTTCCATCCTAATCTCGTCGTATTCATCCTTTATTAACGAGGCTCTTATTGCGATGCAAGAACGTCTAATAGAAAAATTGCGTTTTCGCTCATCATTCAATGCGATCGACATTTTTATCCACGAATTATAAAACTCTCTTGAATTCAGCGCGTGAGACTATTCCTCAGCTGGTTTCTTTACGCTTTCGATGTTGTATGAAAACTTTCAAATTTTCGAGGCGAGACAAAATGAACGGAAGCTCTAACTGGATCGGCAATGAAAACGAGTCATGAACTTAAACGAACCGATTCAACTCGATCTTCTGTCTATAATACGGTTACTGAAAATTCAACAAATTCACATACCTAATTGTGTTGGTTCGAGATTCCTTTTTTTTTTATCATTGAATGTTCCACCAGGTCCTTGACTCCTTTTCTCCACTGTTTCCTATAATGATCGCCATTGGTTATCGTTACTGCATCAAAGACGTATTCGCATACAGTATCGATGGAAATTTTCGAGAAAAAATTGCAAAAAAAAAAAAACAAACGTTAACCATGCAATATATATAAAAAAACATATTTAGGAACTTTTGAAAATGTTATACATTTGTCATGTGGTTCGAAAAGATCTCATAGATTATACAGATGTGCTACCAATTACGCACTCGACATGTTGCTAATGTATAATTATTTGAGGAAAAAATTGTAAAACAAATAATCACGCAGCAGCTCCCCATGCGCGTCATGTCTTACTCAAATAGAGGCGGAAAAAATGATAAATGATGAATTTCTAATCAGACGATATTTTCAATATTATTTTCAAACAAGTTGATGCTCACGTTGAAATGATTTTCATAAAGTTACAGTAAGCTCGTAACTTTGTGTAATATTAATAACAATTTATATGTAGAACGAGTATAATGTTTTATTAATGTTCTTGTTTCAGCCATAAAAATTGGTTTGGCTGGCACACGCCAGCCATTTGACGTTTTTGAATATTCCACGACATATCGCTGCCAATTTAATTCAGAATTTCACGAAATATAGTTCTATTTTCGTCCGCGAAGAGGTTCTAATGAACAAAACTATAAATTCCAATGGAAACAACAGTATATTTAAAAATTCATTATTTCACGTGCGGCTTCCTTCAGAATCGGGATCACCGAAGGCTGAAGAGGAGCAGGTTTCCAAAGAGTTTCTATGCCCGATCGGATACGATGATATTGAAGTTTGCATCGTTGCAATGCGACGAAAAATATATTTTTTATTTATTATTTTTATAATTAATTGACTCGTTCGAATTTTTCTAGTAAATTTACTTTTCGAATGGCGGCAAAGACTTTCTCGTTATTGTCGACAAACAACGTGTGAAAATTTGGTGCGATGCTATAAAAAATAATGAGTTTTCGTTGCATTTCATCGATGCAAACTTCAACATCATCGGATACGGACAACACAGAATTAACCGGAATAAACCATTTGCTTAGACTTTCGATTGATTTTTTTTTCGAGTTTTCTCGAAGAAAAATAAGATGAGTCGACCAACGAGATGAAACTCAATAAAGTAGAAAATAATCAGTGAAGATGGAGTGCAAATCTGAGAACGGTTCCGGAGGAACATCGAGACAAATGGAAGAAAAGGAGAAAATCAATCGATATTGTAAAATTACGGATGTCTCTGTCGATGGATGAATCTTATTGGTATTCTTATTCGCACAGTTATGAGTTCAATTACCTAGATGATCCAGGTTATTGCATTATGGATGGGTTTTATATTTGTTAACTACAAGCTAGACTGATACAAACTTCGTTGTATTTTGTGATAATAACTTTCAGCACAAGTGACACTGCCTCGATGTTTGCAATTTTCATCCGGGGTTAGACCCTTTGCATGAATTTTCAATGGTCTAATTTCATCGCGTGAGCTCGATCGTTATGAGCGAAATTCTCAAGGTATTTGACCTCGTGGTCCATATTATCCCTTCGTATAATCCTTTCGTATGAATTTTATTTCAAGGGTTAAGCTCAAAGACCCCACGTCCTTTAATTCACTTAATTTTTCAAATACAATTTTGGCCGTAAAATGTCCAAGTGCTCGAATTAATTTCATTTATTTTGATCGAACACCAGGGACTGTGCAACACGAAGGAGGTTTTAATATTTAAGACTTTCGTGACCGACGGTAAATTTGTAACGCCCTTGTCACTCAACCAATTCGGATCTTCATTGACGGTAATTATTCATTTTTTTCAAACATTTTTATCCAATCTTTCGCGAGAACTTTTATGCAATGCGGTTTCGTTGGTGCCTGATAATAGAAAGATATGCATTTCCCATTGTCTTCGTCATTGCCCTCCGTGTGATCATTGAGTCCCATCAACGTTCAGGACCGATGCAAAAATGGAAAGAACAATTTTAATCTCGTTGACGATTGTGAAAGATGATCGAGAGACTTGCACCGATCAACGATCAGCCAAAAATAATAATTGTACAATAATTAATAGAGAATGTATGAATTACGTAGGGGAGGGAATTTCCATTTAGTCGAGTGTGATTGCTTGATCAACAACAGGGTCATGGAGCGTATAACGTGTATAACGATCGGACGTCAGCTGGGAACAAATTTACTATATATATTGTTCACAGACATGAGTATAATACTAATGGGACGTGGGGAACATATACATGTATATGTATGTGTGCGGATATTGTGTTACAGGAACAGATGCTCAAGCAACTACGAGTCCCAACCTAAAATATATTTATATATGTCACTCGACAATCGTTGAGAAATCAACGCCAACGCTAATGTCAAAATAAACACATCTATGAAAGTGGCGAGAGCACATAAATAGTCGCCGAGTTATAATAGCCAACTGTGGACAGTCAGCCAATATCATCTGAGTAATAGAGCTTTTACAAGCGCGTACTGCATCAATTAAATATTTTACGAGACTGGCAGAAGTTCCGAGTGTTTGTCATCCTACGATGCAATCGTATGCTCTGGTTATAAAAAGGACGAAGCACAATACAAAATTTTCTCCCAAACGACATGTTTCGCCAGCATTCTCATTGAGTTTTATTTTTTTATGAACAACACACATTTTCCAATCGCATGGGTGTGGACGTCGCTCCTGTTTGTTGGAGAAAAAAAAATCTCAATAAAGAGATTCGGAACTCAGGTTCGGCTTTACAGCAACTGCGAAATGTTCCAAATTTGTAGCAGCAATTCCGATGAAATATAATAATTTAGGAGGACTGAAAAAACAGCTGTCGACTTGATAAGAAAATCAAACGGTATGCACTTGTGAATACGGAAGAGAAATCAATCGTTATCGACCGAACTTATTTTTTTCTTTGATATCTAATGTTCCGCTGTGGGATACATTGTTACTCGCGATTAGATGCGAACCATGTGAACAGGGCAAAGTTTGTTGCGTTGATAAGGAATCACATTGACGCGCATAAACTCTTTCACAACGTGGACACAGTCGTCCAGGGTTTCTATTCCATTCGATCGTTCATTCTCTCGCAATAGGGCAAACGTAAAGGATGACATCGTTTTCTGCACTATCGATCATGCTGGATTCAATGTCGTTCCTTTTTTCTCGAGTCACATAGTTGGCAGATTCTGAAGATGAGTGGAAATCACTGATTACGAATAATGTCTATTCTATCGCGTACCGAACGCTGTGCAGTTAGTCGATAATTCAGAGAAAAAAAAATGGGATTTTTTAAATTTTCAAGTAATAAATGCATGAAAAACCGTGGGAAATGTTTTGTCGATTAGGTGATTTTATATTTTTTCTTGATTGATAAATTGAGAACAATAAGTCTGCTGGTTTCTGGTTTGGGAAAAAGCCATAAAGGTATGAAAACCCCAATTTATTTAACGAGTAACGAGAACAACATGTTCGACTATTGACTGGAATTCAATAATTAAGTGTGAACGAGCGTGTGAAAAATTCAGTAAAATTAGGTTTGAATCTTTCGAGGGTGATGTGGTGAATTTTCGGGAGGAAATACTGCTTGACTAGTGTTGTATTTTTGAGAGGAGATATTGCTCTACTCCTTAAGGACGATCGTTGAGATGGTCGCGTTTGAATGTGAAGATCAGACCTCAGGCGATGGATCGCGGGTAGCCAGACGGATCGCGGCCGCGTCTGGAAATGAGTTATTTGGTGAACGTTTAATATCGTTTCCGAACATCGATCATAAGATGAACTTTCGTTTAAGACAATAATTAAATCTGTGCATCAGGGAACTTTGATCAAAAGATTAATTTTCGGTTTGTCTGAGATGCGTGAGACCCGCGTACGACGGACCGCGATCAACTAACTCCCTGTTTTTTCTCCTTTTTTTCTTTTGGTTTTTAAGGATCCTCATTGCTGACAAAATACGATTCGATTCTCGGAGTTCCCTGGGTAACGGTGCTCCGCTTCCAACGGAACAGAGAAGATTCCTCTACAACTGCAATAATCGTCGGCTATTCGAACACATCCTGCTTGAATCCATCCTCGAAACATTTGTCTGTGATGTCTCAGCCGCCGGTGTGCAGCTTCGGGGATGCCTTACTTGGATGAATTTAATCTGGTGGGTTGTGGCCTCCCAGTCGTGTACGGGATGGATCATTGCATCACAGCTAAGAAGGTGAGCTTCCTATGGAGCGCCTTCGGACGGTGTGCTGTCGAGCGTGTTCGCATTGTTACCCGAGAAAATTGATTAATCATCATGCAGTTATATCGGCCAGTTTTTCCGCCCTTCGCTATGCAAATGCAATAAAGTTGGGCGCAAGGCGGCTGCATCAGCCGCATAGAAAGAAGGGATGAAAAAGGGATGATGGCATTCCATCCTTGTACGCCCACGTCAGCGAGAATCAATGTGGAGCACTAAATATTTCTCGAAAAGCCATATTATTGTCCAACATTTCGCTAACACATTTCGCAAGGCCAATAAAAAGAGAAATCTCATGCAGTAGACCGTGATCAGTCGAAATCGAAGATTTTTTCGAGCTGAATATGTTTACGAAAATGATTAGAAAATTCGCGGACACCGGATCGTTACAACCAGAGTTTTCCGAGACAAAAATCCGTAGACAGCAATGAAATTGTGTTTTTTTCTGTATATTGAATTTTATTGGAGGCTGCGGTCAGAATTTTCATCTGATATATACAAAAGAGCTTCGAGGAACTGAGGTACGGAAAGGTATCGCAAAAAGTATGCCGTGCTCCCAAAAAAAGGCAAGTATTGGTTAGATAATGTAGGACGTTCTGTACGGAGAGAATGTTGAAAATCACACACCCCTTTCGGCTCGTGACCTTTTAAATTCTCGGGGATGATGAGGGATATTTTGGGAACTGAGTAGCGCTGACCGTGATTTTGGGAGTTTGTCGGAAAGAGGAAAGGGCAAGAAGGGAGAGCATTGATTGCTCACGTGTGATAAGAGGAAGGTCCCGCTGGGACCGGATATGAGTGATGATAAACGTCAGGAAGATATTTGCTGCGTCAGAATCGACTTTTCTTTATTATTTCGCCTCGTTCTTCTTCTCGCTTTATATACAGAGAACGACAGGAAAGATATATTCAAAGTGTTTATCAGCCATACCCTGGAACGCAAAAAAATAACCGCAAAAAATTCTTTTCTCGCGCCCATAAAAGTCAATATTTCTTTTTTCTTTTCTATCCAAAGAATTCATAATTTCTCTAACCGAGTTATTGATAAGAAAGATTGCGTGATTTATAAGAAAAGAGAAAAAAACCTGCCTGGCTACCAAATCTCCTCGAAATCTTGACTGCTGTTCGGTACGAAACGGGGCGAAGCATAAACCACTCTAATGCAGTTTGTGAAACCGCTGCCGCAACGCCATCCACTCACTATCACTACCGGCTCACCCGCTTCAACGTAATTGTTCGTACGAAGATATTTCATGCCGGTCTGGATTCTTTGATCCATATCCTTCCGCCAATCCTCGATTGGACAAGCTGTTGATGAATTTTTCTCATTATCCATTCTATCAAAAAATTAAGATAAAAAAAAATCGAGCCTACACGGAGAAAAAGAAACAGTTAATATCACAGTATAAATAGCTTAAAAAACCGGGAACCACATTTCATTTTACAGTAAAACAGAGTAATGTATCCAAAAATGATGAATTTCCCTGTGAAAACTGTGATTTTCACAGTTACACTGGCTTGTTCACAGTTTAGTACTGTCAATATGCCATTGTACCCAGTAAAATTGCTCCGATGTAAAATTAACACAAGATCACTGATTTTCATACTGTACGCAGCTGCAAAAGTTACAGTGTACACTGTATTGAATACAGGGTGATTGATTCAATTTTACAGTGTGGCACATGGTAGTTTTACTTTTCTTTTGACGTTTGTGAGTTACCTGTACACTTCGAGATTTTTACAGTGTTACTAGTTTATTTACATTTTGGTACTGTGCAAAAATCCGAGCAAAAATCAGTGTTCTCAGTAATACCTGCATGAGTTGACACAATTCATGCAGGTATTACTGGCGCATTCCCCAACTGTCAAATTTCAAGTTTTGATAAATTGAAAATACAGTGTTTGAATTGGTAAAATCGGTCAAAATTTACTTTGGACTGCACTGTAATTTGAGCACTGTGTTTCAGTGAATATCGCAGTGCAATCGCTTCGAGTCCAATGCGAACTGTGTACCACTGTGTTTTAATCTGTTTCTTTTTCTCCGTGTAGGGATCGTTTGGCAGAATGGATATTTGAAACCCCAGAAAGTCGCATACTCCAGTTTTATTGAAATTTCGACAATTTTCTAATTTCTAACGCTCACACTCCGAGGACCGCGGAATAGACGATTTTTATTTTTATTCCGAAAATCTCATCGTTATTATAATTTCCTTTTCGCATATTTTGTGTTCGACGAAACTTTCAATTTTAATATTCAATCCCGGAATATACTCACCGATGTAGTGGAGCGGATGCACGGCGAAATATATTTGCAGCCACCTCGCGACAATCCCGTAACGAGTTATCGCGACGATTGGACATCGTGGCCGATATATCGATAACATCATGGCTGTTCGACCAGTTGTTGTAATCACTATTATCCCAGATGCGTTACATTTAAGGGATAGCTGAACCGCAGCAATTGCTATCGAATGACTAGGCTCCAAGGGAATTGATGCCTTAAATCAAGTACGTCACGTAATCGTTCATTTTCCAGATTAGTGCAGGTTATTAAATGACTAAAATGCATTATCAGCAACTAAACTAATTAGAAATCTCATTTGTATGTTCAATATCTTGCAAAAAAAAAGTCAAAGTCATGACGAGATATTTGTTTGAGTTGATAAAATTCTTGTGATTTGTTTTTGTTTTCTTTTTTTTTTTTTTCATTAATTCTTGCGACGAGAAAACTTTCTCGTCGGAAATATACCTTGTACGAAAGTTCCTGAAAAATTTGTCTTTGCCATCGAGCATTCTCAGCCTCGCGACAAACGAGATGAACGCTTTTTACCAGGTTGATCGTTTCTTCAACGTTCAGGAAACCTGTCGCGAGGAAAATCCCATCGACGCCTTCGAGCACGGCGTTCGCAACGAGACTCGAATCTAGTTTTGCTTCGCTATCATTTTCATTTGCAATAATGTCGAATCCCATTATCACTGGCTTTCCAATCTGCCACGAGAAATATCGTCGTTTTACAAAATATCTTTTCAAAACAATGCTTTGCCGTATCGATCGACATTCATCGTCGCGTATGAGACAAAAAATGCCTCATACGCGAGCTAGTGGCATCTTTCAAGACGTGTTACATTTTTTTCATGTTTCAAGTTGGTTCACCGGCTTTCAATTTCTCCGTAATAACGTAGAATCGTAGAAATGTGTAATGGCAGAAAAGTGTGTTACAAGAAGCTTTGATTGTCTTCTAAACCGAATATTTAGCGTTGAACTAATACGAACAATAAAATAATTAATCGTATCTCGAGTCTCAACAGATCGCAAGAGTAAGCTCATTGAAAGTTTGACATTGACAACATTGTGTAATGATGTTTCTTTATCAACGAAGCCTTGATGTTCTGTCTTGAGAATTCTGTCAACTTGACGTAAGAACAACGAATTTCTGACGTCACTGAGTCGCATGTTGCGTAACCACGATTTTAATAAACTTAATTTTTTCGCACAACTCGCTTTATCAAAAGATTTACAAACTGCAAAATGTTCAACTGCGGAGAAAACTAAAAAGCAAGTACAATTGCTTATTGAGTGACGAAAACTTGGGTCGGTACGAAAACATTGACAGCTGCGTGATTTTTTTCGTACACGCTATGATTAACTGATAAGGAGGTGAAAATGTTGAATTTTTTTTCTACCAACCCTGTTGCATTTGGCTACGATGGACTTTTCGACGAGAAATAATTTCTCCGCACCAACCCCGAGTTCTAAGGAACGCCGATCGATAATAATACCGTCAGCCTGCCTGAGTACGTCATCAATGGAATCGAGGGCCTGTTTCGAGGATATCTTTCCGAGAATGCAAATCGGTCGAGTGTCTGTTGAAATATGGGAACGTGCCTTTTCGTTATAAAACTTTGGATTTTCATTGGAAATGAAAAAACTTTTTTACGCCATACTGGTCGCGAATAAAGTGCATTTTTTTTATCATAATAAGAAAGAAAAAAACTGTTTGACTTGAGAAGCTGTGAGGAAGTTTGTTGAACATCTCGTCGATTTGTTTTGTAATCCAGTAAAAAAGTGACTGTTGCAAAAGTGATTATCAATCGATCGAATTGAATGGCGAACCTGCTGATTTAATTCGATCCTTCACTTTGAGGATTGTTTCTCCACGGCGTACATGAGATACAACGATAAAATCAAATTCCGAATGAATTGCAAGCTCTATATCGGAATCATCCTCTTCCGAGATATCTGGCAATTGCAGGACAGTGTCAATGGGTTCGAGACTCTTTTCGTTGCCTAGAGTTCCACCCTTAGTGACGATGCACTCGATAGAACTTTTATCTGGATCATTGAAATTGCTGATTAACTAACTAATTAAATATGAATGCGGAATTGTAATTAATCGACGATTAAATAAACTCGGTGCTATTCACAATCTCCCCTGATCGGATGTTAATTAATTTTGTGCATTCATCAGCTCGCAGCTTTTTATAAACAACAATTACTTTCGTTGACATTTTGAGGATTTAATTGCTTTTTCATTTCGTTTACGTTTTCGTGGTTTTTGCCATAGCATCCGATTATTAGGAGCAATTGTTGTGGGAAATAAATGAAATAACAAATGCGGTGACGAACCGATACGAGAAACTTGCAATCCCACGGTGCCTCGATCCACCATAATTCTGTCACCTTTCTCGGAAATGGCCGGTAGCTCTGGACACGATATCCAAAAAGCAGTGGAATCGCCAGCTCGCTTTGACCTTTCGTCCGTTAAAAGTGTGACGACATCACCCTCCGTAAAAACGGCTCGACCCTGCCAAATTGCGTCTTCGTTGTCTTTTATCGTTACCTTTTTTTCTCCGCAGCAATGATAATTAACGCTTTTGCGTGTTTAGCCGAGCGCAACGGAACCCAGCGAAGCACAAAACGTTCTCGAAAAGCGTACGATGATGAACGCAATTATTGACTCGACGACAAAATCGTGGTAACAATGGACATAACGAGCAGCCAGTACAAATTTGTCAACTTTTCCTCATCAATACAATACAAAGCCTCGTTGTAACGTTATTACTAACTCAAGCGCATTCGCAGCGACATCATACCAACGTTTTCATGTTTCACTGGCGAGCCCCAACTTACGTACATTTTTTTTTTTCATGGGGTATTGGAAATGGGCTATGAAATATAATATTATATCCGCACTGGATTAACTTTCATCAATCTCTTTATTAATTAATGTGCAAAGGAGGAACGTCTTTACGCGTTTCAGAGGACTCGATGAGGCTGTAAAAAGTTTTATAACGATAAGCCCTTAACGAGGTTGGCGACGTACGATCATATGATAAGAATATTATAAAATTTAGGGGCGACATACTTTAGAACCAAATACGATGACACTATTTTTTTCAAATTTTTCGTCTTCATAGTTGTCGAATAATTGGAGTTTACAATATGCAAAATACATACCTATATATATTCGAATGCTATGGTTATGCATGTAAACTCTCGTGTTCAATTATTCGAAAACTATGTAGAAAAAAAATCTTTAAAAATTTGTCTATTCATATTTAATGCGAAAGAATATTCTCATCCGTTTCATCAAATTTGATCTTGATTAAATGATTTGATTGAATTTGGTTAAATCGACCCTTGAGTCGATTGGTTTTTGAATCGTAAGCTTATATTATCCAACGATCGAGGGATGCTGTTTTCGATGATGACGTTCGAAGGAATGGGAGGGAAAAAGAATTAGAGCTTTGGCTTTAAAGATTCGACATGCGTTTCCAAATTTCCCACGATAATTGTGGAGAATATTTTATAGTCGATTATTCGATTGTTAAAATAAATGAAAATCTTTACCCGGCATTTCGGATCTCCGTTAAAAGCTCCGATCCGTATTTCTGGACCTCGAAGATCGAGGGCTAACCCAAGAGCGAAATTTGTATTGTTCGGAATCTTTCGATTTTTCAGCAATTTCTCGGATTCTCTAATCGCGCCAACGGTATTGCAGTGCCAGCTTTTATCTTTGTGGGACATGTTGAGCCTGACTATGTTTGCTCCAGCGTCGATAATTTTACTGATAGCAGTAGAATTCGAATTTTCATCTCCTATGATACAAAGGGGCAATATCATCATTTTATTTCAACAGTAAAAATCTTGATGAAATCGATTTATCCGGAGAAACGATAATTCAGGAAATCAAAGTTAATCAATTTTCCAATGATTTTCGCAACAGTTATTTTCACTGAAATTTCCATACTTTTTCGTATTTCTTGGCATTTTTTTTATTACGGTTAAAAACACCCTTCTAGGTTTCAACGGTGTGAAAATAATTCATAACGAGTAGCTTGGCTCGTTACTACTTCTTTTACCGCAACTTCCTCATACGAACCACTAAAATAGCCATGAAAACCGAGAAGAACACCTGCTACAGTTTTTCCATAGAATGAAAATGTGGCAAACTCAGAGTATCCCCAATATTTACGATTATTTCGCTACTTACCTAAAGTTATTATTATTTTAGTGAGTCTCCAAGGTTTGCTTGAAGATTCGACGTTTAATCGCATCATGTGATCAATACGTGTACTTTGATAAGCTGCATTCAACTGATTGGACGCCACAAATTCTTCCTCAAGTCTCATCATCTATTCAACGGTGAATAATGGAATATTAAAGATAAAAAAATGGAGTGGGAGTAAAAAAAATACCGAAAGATTTCTGATCAACTTGGAGCAAGAAAATAATCATGTGGAAAGAAGAGAAAATGAACCTTTCGATATTACACATTTTCATTGTTTTCTCCGACTAGTAAAGCGTACCATTCGGCACAGATTGAAAAGCCTTAGCGACCGGAAGTTAGAATACTTACCCAAGGCATGCCAGAACACCCTTCGAGGGAATTTCCGTTCAAATCATTTTTTGACGACGACATTTCAATATTGTTTCCAGCAGATCAATTGAACGGAGATTTCGATTGACTGAAAATTAATAAATTCTATTAACCGAAGCTCGTAATTTAAACCTTCAAACTTGTTTTTTTTTTGTTGTTGCAAATATTGCAATTTTGACACTGACGTTTGAATAGAGCCAAATCGATAATACTGCTCACTTCGCTTTTTTCATTATTTCTTAGGAATGATGATGATACGTTATTCACAGCATTCTCTTACCGATTACAGATACCGTTCAAATTCGCTGATAAAACAGTTGTTTTTTGTTGCCAGCGATTGGCCATTCTAAATTTCCGTTTTCAATTGAATCTCGAAGATAAAAAAATGCTCAGAATCGATAAAATTCAGAATAAATAAAAACATGCGAGATTGTTGGATTACCGTTGCTCAGAATTTTGAGCAAATGCACCGTTTCGAAATTTAAATTCAAGTCAAAACTCGTTGGTGAGCATGGAAAGGGAGAAAACGCGATACGAGAACGGATCGATGATTTTCCTCCCGTCACAGGGAAAATGTGGGTGAGAAATATTTCGCATTAAACGAAAAAAAAAGAAAAAAACGTTTTTTTTTCTCGCATAATTTATTGTTGGGAACGCTTAGGTACTATACAAGGTTGCTGTCATTCTTCTGCGGTGTATTATTCGTTGATGTATGTATATGCACATGATATACGTGAGATATACACACGTGCACATAGACAGCCAAGAAAATGGATGCTGTGACCGGATAATACTGAATCTACCCAAAACAGCATTTTCGTTTAGTTTATTTTTCTTTTAATCGCCATTTCGATGCGGCGTGTAGGGCGATTCAAGTTTGTAAGGAACGAAAGACGATTTAGTGCGGAATTCATGGTGAAACCGCTGACATCAGATCATTTATGGTTATTACATCTATCCAGAGCATCATACGTTCTCACCAAAGCAGAGTCCTCTCAGTCAACATTTCTGTAACCAGAGAAACGTGAAAACATTGAAATTCAAATAATACTTTTTGTTTGCCTATTGATCTGAGCGGAAAAATGGGATTCTTGCGTGGCTACAACTTTCTTCGGAACTGAGCAGCTTCGTCGAGATCAATACTTGCTTCAGGTTTTTCGTACGATAGCCACTGAGGGACTCGCGGTTAATACTTTTCGCAGCGAGAATAAAACGAACGAGTAGGGAGAAAAACTGCGAAGGAATATCGTGGACTGCGTCTTTCGGTATAAAACGAGACGAAAACATAAAACACATTCTTTGTTATCGACTTTCAATATTTCGGTTTTAAAAAGCGGACAATACTCTAAAAAACATTTGTAACGACGATAAATATTTGTTTTCTTTCAATTCGAGTAAATTCTATGCAAAAATGTTGCTACAACGAAATGCAAATGTTAGTGGAACAAGAAACTACTTACCGGGTAGTGAGAAACAGAAAATTTTGTTTAAGGTATAACTATCGCAGAATGGGTTGATTTAGGATTTTCTTGAAATTTAGTGTAAATATTCTTGACATTAAAACGAACAACTTTCCTATGAGACGAAACATTTTCTGCCGTCTAGAATTTGAGATATTTCATTTCCAATTTTCTATTTTTCCCATCTAAACGCATGTAAATTGAAGTGACGTTTCGTTAAAAAAGTTGCAAGAAAAAACAAAAGAAACGCGACTTCAATTTACATGCGTTTAGATGGGAAAAATATAAAATTGGAAATGAAATATCTCAAATTCTAGACGGCAGAAAATGTTTCGTCTCATAGGAAAGTTGTTCGTTTTAATGTCAAGAATATTTACACTAAATTTCAAGAAAATCCTAAATCAACCCATTCTGCGATAGTTATACCTTAATCGATAAAAATGAAAACCATGCACTGAAAGAATTGGTTTTTTAATAGAAAACAGCGTGGTACAGTATCACGGAGAACGTTTGTGCACAATACAGAGACAATGGACAAAGGTGGAAAGAAAAGAGATGGTGGAGAATCCGAGAGCTCACGAACATGCTGGTGGATGTTGAAGTTTGGTTGAAACAACGATTTATTGAAGAAACAATAGTTTAGAAAAAGAAAAACAGTGCGGAAAGTCCGCGAACAACATGCCAGGAGAATGGAACACAACGAGTTAAGTCAATTGTTTTTTTTTGTCGATCATTTTTCAGATCAAATCGTCGTAAGAGTCGCTTTCGCTTATGATCGAACATGCAGATTTTTCACGTGGAAAATCATCTTCTACGTACACGATACGAAGAGTATTTGTGAAACCGGAACCCTGTTTCCATCCGGTAACAACGACCACCGAGTCACCGGTCTTCAAAAATCCGCGGCTCTTGCCGAAACTTATGCCGAACTGGACGCGAACATCAACGTCTTTCAGCCAGTCGGCTAACGGCGGCTCTGAAAAGTCCAAAATACGTGAAATATCGAAACGAAAAATAATATTTTCAGCGAAAAAATACGCTGTTCCAACGATGAATTCGTTAATAAAATTTTCAGTTAAAATTTATTCAACTATTGACGGAATACAAACGAAGGAAAAGTGTTTGTGTCGCTTGTAAAATTTGAAAAATTTGCCTCGTTTTACAAAAGGGAAAAATATGAAGAAAAAAAAAGCAATTACCTGAATAATGGAGCGGCAAAATACCGCGATAGAGATGAGCCTGTCGCGCGACTTGATGGAACCGAGTAACGGCAATAATTGGACAGCGGGGTCTGTACTTGGAGATCAAATGAGCAGACCGACCAGAAGTAGTGATAACGATAATCGCGTTGGCCAAACATTTGGCGGATGCTTCGACCGAAGCGATTGCGACTGCGTGGGTTGCGTCAATCGGTGGCAATGCCTTTGCGGAGAGATCGGAGAATATTTGATTTTGCCAGATTGCAGCCTCAGCTTCCTTGCAAATATTCGCCATTGTGCGCACGCATTCCAGAGGATATTCACCCTTGGCAGTTTCACCTGTTAATTACTTGCTCTTAATTATTCAAACAAAAAAAGCTAATGTGTCGTATAGCAATAACAAGCAGAACAAAAAATTCTTCTTCAAGTTAATTCTCAGAACCGCCTGCATGGCTCCGTTCGGAAAATATTGAGTAAATGTGAATTGCGGAGAGAATTGTGAAACTTAGTAATTTCTACGAGGAAGCCTTTTTGCCTCAGAAATCGTTTAAATCAAATTTGAATCTGAAGGAATGTTACTTTTCGGAGGAATAACAACCTTGGGTCTCACAGACCCAGTGTACGAAGAGAGGGCGGAAAACTTACCTGACAACATAACGCAATCAGCGCCATCGAGAACTGCATTAGCAACGTCAGAAGACTCGGCTCTGGTTGCACGAGGTTTCTTGACCATCGACTCGAGCATTTGAGTGGCGCAGATAACGGGTTTGCCGACCTTGTTGCACCTGCTGATCATGCATTTTTGTGCGAGAAATACTTTCTCCGGTGGGATTTCAATGCCAAGATCGCCTCGAGCGACCATTATACCATCGGAGGCTTCGATGATTTCATCGAGATTCGTCATCCCCTGTTGATTCTCGATTTTCGAAATGATTTTTATATTTTTTCCTTTGTCTCCGAGAATACCACGAATTTCGGTGAGCGCCGAGGCGTTACGAATGAACGAAGCAAATATCATGTCGACCTCTTGATCGACACCGAACTGCAAATCCGATTTGTCCTTCTCGGATACCGCTGGAAGATCGACCGGAACACCGGGAAGATTGACGCCTTTGCGAGAACCCAAAGTGCCACCGTTCTCGACGGTGCACATAATGTGCGTGGGATCTGTGATTTCAAGCAGAAAAATCCATTTTTTTTCACACGAAATAAGATTGAGCATTGCAAAATTGCAGTGGTTAAAAAAATTCAATTTTTCATCCTTTTTTTCTTTGTGTCATCACTGCGGCGAGATTCTTTGAAAACGGCTGGGGTGGGGGTTAATATTACGAATAACCAAATTGTCGAACAGCGAATAATTTGGAATTTTGGTATTCATAAAATTAAATAAAAGAAAAGTAAGAAAGTCGAAATCAAATTTTTCAAATGACTAAAAATTCGAAATACAAAATAGCGAACGTCAAAAATGGCGAACGTCAAAACGGCGAGCGCCAAAATAACGAATTCTATTCTATTCTATTCTATTCTATTCTATTCTAGCGTTCGTTATCTTGGCGCTCGCCGTTTTGACGTTCGCCATTTTTAACGTTCGCTATTTTGTATTTCGAATTTTTAGTCATTTGAAAAATTTGATTTCGACTTTCTTACTTTTCTTTTATTTAATTTTATGAATACCAAAATTCCGAATTATTAGCTGTTCGACAATTTGGTTATTCGTAATATTAACCCCCACCCAATGGCTGAATGTTTCAAGATTTACTGTGAGCCATTAAGGATTCTGATTTTTTCTTCCCACAGCAAAGTCGTTGGCTCGAAAGAGAGTGAAGAGACAACCGGACACGTAAAAATAACTTGATGCTTTTGTAAAAGAGTGACGGAAACTTTCGTAGAGGACGAAAAAAAAAAGAAACAGTGCTAACACTTGCAAAGCGAAATCAACGATCTCAACGAGAGTTTCATTTTTTTGTTATACTCACTGACGGTATTCACGATAAGAGAAATAAGGCCATCATCGACGAACACGCGGTTGCCGACTTTCAAAACTTTCGAGATGTTTTCATAGTCGACCCATACAGCTTCGGCATTTCCTTTCTCCATCACAGCTTTGTCCGTCGTGAGCTTAAAGGCTTGACCCTTCACAAGTTCAACTTCTGCAGCTCCACCCTGTGAATACAACAAATCTTAGTTTACCCAAGAACAAAGGTAATCAGCACCACAGACAACCTTGAACATCCCCGTCAAGGTATCATTTTTCTCTTTCTAAAAAAAAAAAACAACAAAAAATTCGTAAAATCTAAGAAAAATAAACCAAATAGCGAATTTCACAAACTATCCGTTGGTTTCTTTATATATTTCTTAGTCGTTCGGTGATGCACGGTATCGCAGTCAGATTATTAAGTCGTGTACCACTTGATCGCAAAATCTATTTCGAGAAACACCCTCCGAGACTTTTAATTCTCCCTCTTCCATTTTCTTCATATTGATTTTCTTTCAAAGCTAATCGCTCGTTGCTGACAGCGCTAAACTGGCTGGAAAACCACGTTGCGGTTGTATAGATGGATTTCGGCCGAGGGAGCCAACTAAAGAAATATCGCCAGAAATTTATTTTTTGTGGTTCACCACCAAACGATCCAACTACGATACCATACACCACCTTACGATCCCCAAGAGATTCGTAATGCAAAAATTACGTATAGTTGAATTAAGGGAGCTCACTGGCAGCAGCTATATATTTAAATATTTGACGATGTAAAGGAGAATGATTCTTCAATCGTGATGCAAAAGTGTATGGAATGTAGAATAACTTACACCCTCGAGGAGCCCGGTTCGAATTTCGGGACCTTTCGTGTCAAGAGCAATGGCCACAGGAACGTTGATTTTGTTGCGAGCTGAAAGATTTTTTTGTGCCAGGCGAACATTGGCGATTGTTTCAGCGTGATACTCGTGGGAACCATGAGAGAAATTCATTCGAGCGATGTTCATGCCCGTTTCAATCATTTTCTCGAGCATTTCAACCGATCTCGATGCTGGTCCAATGGTACAAATAATACCGGACAAACGGACAAAGGACGCGTGAGAATCAACGTCCAGAGCGCAAATATGGTCCAGTTGGGTTTGCGCGTTCAACGCTACCGTGTTCGGTGTACCTGCCATCTGCAAAAACAAACACACATCTTTGTTCGAATAAACATTGTAAAAAAAAAAGTATCACAAAAATAAAGATCGGGCGACGACACGGAGCATTTTTTTCCGTATGATCGGAGCAAAAAGTTGTATGCAATGAAATTGCCGTAAAAATGCATCGCGAAGTTCTCCAAACTCTTCCGTGGATAAACCTTTTGCTACGATCTCAAAAAATCCATGAAATGGGGAAAAAACATGAAAATGCATTATTAAGTCGTGCGTGATAAATTACGACAGGGGGATCTGAAAAGAAAAAAAAATAGAAAGCAACGAAAATCCTCCATAGGAGACGATGATAAAGTCGAGCCGGTTATCAATCATGATCTGGACAAGTAAAACATAAAAAAATATGCAAAGAAAAAAAGATACCGAGAGCTTTGTTTTGTGCATGGGTTTTTTTCGCTCTCGTCTCTCGTCCAAGCTCGCAAATGCTGGCAGTAAAAGTCTTAACGATTGTCAAGTGATACGGGACGTCCTTCACTCGACTTTGAAAAAGGAAAAATGGCCGATGAACAAGCGTCCGTATGTATTGCGTTCGCTAAGTTGCGGCTTAGCTGTGTAAACGGAGGGTTCATGACGATAGTACAAATCGACTAATCCTATTGCTCGATCAGCTTCTGATCGAGTTCAAAGGTCACCATGATTCGTGATGATATCCCAACTATTTTCTCATGGCCAACATTTCATAACAATGCGTTATCATTTCCTGAAGAAGGAAGTGGCGCAAGACTTGGTGCTTGTATCGTAAAGTGTAAAAACAATGAAATATTTTTTCGCCAATTCGTTTTTTGTTCTCTTCGAAGTTTTAAGGTGATCTGTCAGTTGCTCGGTCCGAAAAAGTCTTACTGCCCATTTTATTCCGAAAGGCTGAAACTTTTAGGAAAACTTGACTTTTCTTTCGAAATGTCGAACGCGATATCTGAGAAAATCGTTCGTATGCGTTTTAGTTGTTTCTCGTACTCGCGGAATTGATCGTTCATTTTAGTCTTGCGAACGGTGTACCAAACAGCCGCCAGGGTTCGTACGATGACTCAATGGCGAAGTTTGGATCGAATCGAGTGCATGGGGAAGTCTTGTTGTCGGTGTATTGCACGCTACATCCATTTCGAGATTTCGAAGTCATCGATTATCCAGAGTAAATTGAGTGAATGAATTTTCATTTCGAATAATGTGACGAAATGGCTCTCGCAACGAACGGTCTCACACTATGCGCTTTTATCAACAACAGCAGGGTGTATCGTAACGATGAATGGCTTGGAAGATGAATAAATTTCTATATACGCCTAGACGTGAGACCTTGTCGGTTGGGGCTTCGCACAAGAGTGCAAGAGCTTTTATAGAACTTGTCCTCGACAGAAATACATTTCGCGATAGAGAACTCTGCGAACTATTGAGATTTGAACACGGGGCGTTCCACACCGACTTGACCACTGAAGGAACTTTGAATTTTTCATTTTCACTGATTTTTTACGCTCCCTGAGGTCGTGCCAACGGAGCTGAGATTTTATCGAGACAAAAGTAACAAAAGAAAATCAACAAATTTGCTTGCGATGTTTGGGAAGGAAATAAAATCAGTGCCAAGAAATGTCCAGCTCAGCTAATGGCCGCCTACGCGTGGAAAGCCCCTTACGTGTGAATGTGGATACGCACAACAAATGAGAATAAAAACTTCGCGAGAATGAAAGGCTTGCAGCTTCTTTTTCTTACATTAGCTACAACAGACGTAATACGAAAATAATAAAAATAGCACTAGCAGCTACTCTAGAGGCAGGCGATGCGATATTCTGTAATACAAAGTTGCACACCGAAAAAAATAAATGAGCGCAACCACCAGAAGAGCGAGGTTTCCCAGTTTTTGCCAAACGGTCAAGAAAAAGTCCATTTTTTCGACAACGCACACACCAATCGCGTCCTCAAAATCGAGACGTAGAAAAAACGAACTTGTTCGATGCGTGGACAAGCACAAATGCGCAAAAAACGCGATAACGTTATAAATGCATTTATCTTCACCGCGACAGCCTCGATGTCTCGGGAACAAAAAGGTTCGTTGTTTTTTGAGACTCGCCATTGGTAATAATTGTCATGGCCGGCATTGTCACACTGGGGAAAACTCTTTCAATGGTTCGCACTCTATTCTACGACTAACTGGACGTGTTTATATTTTTGGAAGAAACTATAGATGTGCGCATATTTTTTTTTCTATGACACTCGCGCAGCGGTGTGAAAACACGACGAAAAGTCAAAACGTTGGGACGAAAACTATGAACTACGTATTTCTTGTGCTTTATTTATTCTCGTTCACAAACGTTTTTGTTTTTTGTTTTCTTTTCAAGGGGTTGATGTTAAACGTAGAAACCAAGCGACACGATAGAAAAACATACACTGAAAGTTGTTCATGGGTTTTACCTTGTCGTCCGTAGTTATCCAGACCATTTTCGTATGCTGCGTGAATAAAGGGTAAAAAATACGTATTATTAGTAAACGTTTGGTGGGCTTATTCGTAACGATCTTGGAGATATTATCCCCGGTACGTAAGAACGTCCCGTAAGCGACCCGATATACCAAGCGACGTTTCGCAATACTAGCCAAATGTCGTCCGAGGATCATGCAGAATCGCGGATCCATCGGCCCGACACACCGGTCGGTAATAAAGCTTCATCCTTCTTTTTGCATCACCTACTCCCCTCCCTTTACTTATTTTCTTCGTGTAGAGTTCTCGGCACAATGCCAGGGTGCGCTTCACCCTTCTCGAGCTTCGAAATACATACGACATTCGGCTTTACGAGTATTTGACCTTGACAGATGTCCGAACAATGCCGAACCTCGTGACCTTCCAAATACTACGTAGCCACGTAATTGCGAGCTTTGCGAAATTACACGCTACGAGTCACCCAAATTTACGTTTTTTTCGAACAGCAATATCTCGCCCAAAAATAATCCTTTCTTTTTTCTTTCAAAAGGAATTCTAATGCTGACCTTGTCTGATTTTGAAAAATCAGCCAAAAATAAAATCGATGTTTTTTTTAGAGGTTAAAAGTTTCGAATTGTGACTATTTCGCATCGATTTCTCACGTGCCTGTAGGCAATCGCCACTGCGTTCGCTTCGTTTGCATCCTAACCAGCAAAATTGAGACTCCAACTTGTAAAAAGGAAAAAGTGTGAAATAAAATCACTCGCACGAAAATAAAGGCAACTATGCGATTCGTGGTTCGCGAGCAGAGTCGTAACGACGCACGAGGTTAACGCATGATTTCTTGTCTCAAATCACATCCGTTTGCGTTCGTGCATATTATTCTCGAGTTTTACCACTGATGCGTCTGCTGCTCGAATAACTCCATTTTCGCACGATCACCAAAGCGTTATTTTATTCCGAAATAACGAAATCCATTTTTTTAACAAGTTTACAATTGAAAAAACAATTTTCATGAATTTCGATTCGTTTTTTTTTTCTCTCCTCCTTCAATACTCGAATTACGATGCTTGGGCAATGAATGAATAAGTAAAATAAGCTTGAATCAACCAATTTCGAATCACCAACGAAAAATACAAGAGAACTTGATTGAAATCTGATGATTTGGACCCGATCGATTCATTAATATTCACAAATTCGAAAAGGTCATTGCATGTCGTCGCGATTATTAAATCAGACTCGTCAATTGCATTTTGTACGTAGCATTTATCGAGTTTCAGTTGCGCAAACGTTTCGCAGTGCAAATACGCGATCGTTTGTGACCGAACGGAAAAAGTGTCAATGGCCTACGATTAAACGACATTTATTTGGATTAATAAGAGTATAATCGTGTTTGGTGGTATCTCTTATGCGGAATCGTGTACACACAAATGAATCATTGGAATTTCGCTTCCTGGAATGTAACACAAAGGCATTGGAATACTCCGAAAAATGAAAATTTCCACCGACAGATAGCGCCGTTGCATGGCTGTGCACGTGCACACCGGCGCGCCGCAGAATTTCGTTAATGTCGTCAGGAATAATTCGGTTGCATAGGTCAATAAGCAGAAGATCAATTTGATTGAAAAATCGGAGAATTATTGAAAAAACTTGATTGTTATTAATTTTCCGAATGGTTTACGACGATTCACTAGCGGCTCGTTGCCGCACGAACATCGACACATTTTCTTGTGGCTCGAAACGCTTCTAGGAAGCTGCAAATAATCATGATAATTTCGCCGGTAGAATTTCGGTTTCTCCGCCTTTCGTCATTCCATTTTCGATGTCGCGGAAATGTTTTCTCGTCGAGCGAGTAAAAATGTGAAAGTTTGTTATCACATTGTTCATAATAATGATATTTATTCCAATAAAGCGGAATGATACGAAGGAATACGAGGGAAGGGAGAGGAGTAAAAAAAAAATCACTAATCCCGAGGCTCCGAGTTTGCGTACCATCGGCCCTGAACCATATGTACAGCGCACGGAAATATATATTTCAAGGCCTGCTTCTCGTCGTATTGGCATCGCGAATTGTTACGCAATAGAAACGTCAACTAGCGTCGGTTAGAAATGTCATTAGAAAAAATAGAATAATACAATTATCGAATGAATCGGACCATCGAAAATATGACGATAATTTTGGAAAAGCCGCAACACGATTTCTCCGTGAATTTTCATCACTCTTCGGAAACTTCCCGTTCTCATAGAATATCACGAGAATTTTCCGTCTCTTTTAAATAATACAAATTCAAAGTTTTATCGGTGAAACTTACCTTTCGTTATTTTGTCCCGAAAAATACAATTATTCCCTTCTCTCTGGCTTTTCAATGCTCAACACACGAAAATATTAAGGATGACACTTATAACGCTCTTTACGGAATAGCAGCTCGTGATGAACTGACGTTTGAGGACGCGAGAAAGGTCACCCCACACTATTTCACCTTCCCTCCCCGTCCCCCGTTTCGTACTCGCGCTTGTTCTTGTGTGTGTCTGTCGCGCAACACACAATCGTTCCACCAACCGCCGCTTTAGTCTCTCTCTCTCTTCACGAGTCTCCTTCGTGTTCCGTGAACTTCAACGGAAATATCCGGATCAAGACGTTATTAGGGCTTTCCATTCGTCTTGCCAGTTCTTGCGCCTAATCGATTATCTGTACGCGCCTACTTCTCATCACTTTGAACATCAAATCAGCAGCTTCTGGACTACAATTGATTTTTCAAAAACTTCAATTCACAGTACTGAGCAAAATAATGTCCTTAGATTTGTTCGCGATCGTCTTTTTGGATAAATCCCATGCAGGTTGTCCGTTGACGCTCTTATTTGTCAACTCAGCAGGGCTGAAGCCGTTCCTTTATGTAAAGTTCTCCTTTATCCCCCGCTTGCAAGAACGAATCACGCGATGAATTTATGGCAATAATAAAAAAAAATAAAAAAAAATCAGACGCTATTGGTTCCTCGTTTGAAACAAATTCCTCGGTAATTATCGACGACCTGAAATACTTTCAAATGTTTTTTGTCTCTTATCTCCGCCGCGGCCTCAACTTCTTGCGAAACCGGCATCATCGTCGTAAAAAAAATTTTGTAATTTTGAAAAAAACGTTAAATGTCACATTCGGAAAGATAATTTTTCATTGAAAATTTGAATTCGAACCAAAAAGTTGCAGCTTTTCTATCAATTTTGTGAAAAACTCATCAGGAGCATGTGTGAGTTCGTAAGGGGCATGTGGGGTGTATTTCTATTTTAGACACGTTCATTGGATCCACAACGCTTTTTTCATCGTCTTCGATTTATTTTTGTTCTCGCGGAAAAAAACCCGAGTCAACGCTCTCTCGCATGAATCATATGTTCGAGATTACGATTATAAAGAATGCCGGCAAGCACACTCCGCAGGCTTATTATTTCCGATAATCCGAAAGAATAATGCGGATCGAATATTTCCACATTTAGGTAGTAATGTTTCTCATTAATATTCGTTATTTCTCCTGCTGTATCTTTATTATTTTCTCGTATCTATAGTTTGGCACCGATTCATAAATAAACGATGTGTATAAAATTCTCTTATCGAAAAATTTAATTGACCGTGATCTTTCATGAAGCCTTTGATCACGGATCAATAATAATCAATGACATATCGATTTACAACGTGTGCATGCAGCGGATCGCCGTTAACTGTGGAATAAAGTTTTTTTTTCGTTTTTTATCTTTTTTCACGTAAATATACGCACATTTTGTCCGATAGTCCGATCCCGAAATGTTTGCTGTCGATGTCGGGATTGGTCGAAACGAATGGCGCGACTGGCGCGATCGGAAATGTGTAGCGTCGTGCCATCTGGCGGAAACATTCGGAGGCTCAGCTCGGAAAATCGGTTGATAAAACAGTTGATTAATCGACACACAATGTAAAAATAAAATTGATATAGTAAAAGGATTCGTTGCTTGAGAATAAGTCTGGGCAATTTTAACCGATTAAAATTCAAGTTTTTTCTATCAGGGGAATTCGGGATTTTCAAGGCTCAAAAACTTTCGTTTCGTTTTATTCAGATACTCACGTTCGGTCGACAGAAATTTAATAATCTTTTTCCTTTTAACGTCGCGCGATTATAAATTTCATTTATTCTCTGTTTTCAATAATATACGCAAAGAGATTTATAACAGAATGCTGAATTTGAGGCTACGACAAGTTCGCACGCATTCGAATTTCGCAACACGTTTCCGGTTCTCAAACGCAAAATTCCATTGGTTAACGCTGGACCAATAAAAAAAGAGAAAGAAACGAGATTGTCGAGAGATTCTCGGAGCGTTCGCTCGCCCTCGTGAGACCGTAGCTGAAGCGAATTCCTCGGTTGATCCAGGCCCACTTGCAAGCGGATCGCACAGATCGATTTGACCACTCGAACAACAATGAGCAACACCGGTGAGGTTATCAACTTCGGCGCTGGACCGGCCAAACTTCCCCAAGAGGTATAAAACAGCTAATTATTATTAATAAGTTAAATACTTGCGATAACCGAAATTGCATTCATCAATCGATCTATATCGAATTTTTCCCAAAAATTAACATTTTCATGTCGAAAAGTCATTCGAAAACAAGTGACAAATTGAAATTCTTTCCCACCTTTCCGAAAATGTCAGTTTTTCGGCTCGATCATCCATGTGACAGAACTCAATACTTGTCCAAAATCTCCAGCGAAGAAACTTCGACCCATTTTTCTACCACACGATCGAGTTTTTTGTCCATTTTTGCTCCATTTTTTTTTTTCACTTTCTTAGCAATTAACTGGTAAAAAAAAATACAGCGTTAGTTTCCACTTTGCATATTTTTCAAAGAAACCACAATCTCTTTCGCCTACTGAACGGGATCCGAGAGATTAAATTGCATCTTGTTACTGTAAATTGAAAAAAAAGGTTTTTTAATAAAAGAAAGTCGCGATCCTTGAGCGAATTTCACTCTGATTTCTATACTTTATCGACGTCGTTCCAACGCTACTAGAAAACCCTTCATTTTCATGCTCAATATTTTTCTTCTGCCAATGAGACACCCTGTATGCGTACGCCATGAAATCGCGTGGACACGAGATAAATATTTTTCTCAATTACATAAATGTCTTGTCGTTGACTTCCACATCGAGCATATGGTTCTTCAGTATTTTCTGTCGTTCCGTCTGTCACAGATATGGTTCTTTCAACACGATCGTAAATCGATTGAGCCCACAAATTTGATTGAATATTTTTTCTCCACAATTGATGCATTGATTCGGATCCAAAATCGATGTTTTTTTTTCTACATCGTGAAAAATAACACGAAAGCAAAAAATCCACTCTTGACAATATATTGATTTTGTCGCGACGAATTATCAACAAACACTCAAGGTCAAATATGTAAAGATACTAATTCGTCGATGACATTCGTTCCGAAATTTGATTTTTTACATTGTTGACGACGATCTTTGTGAAATTTTGCGTCACCAACTTGTCGATTTCTCGAAAAATATTTTCAATATATTCTCCTGGCGGACATGATTTTTTACACACGTGTTTTATGTGAAATGGCAAAATCGAACATTTTTACGTAAAATACTGAAAAAAAAGGGTTTTCCTGTTTTATTGACGAAAAGAATTAGCGTCATAACCTTAAGCTCAGTGAAATGTATAAAAATATGCGAAAATCGTAGCAGGTTATTTTTCCGAAAAGTTGAGTCTTGCGGTTGTGCAGCTGATTGGTAAGAAGAGAAGCAGATTGCATTATTCTCGAGCCCGGGGAGACAAGAATGGCCATGAAAAGTATTATCGATTATTATATAATTCGCTTAATGAGTTTTTTTCATCGTGAATTTCGTAACGACGAGATTAAATACGAGAGTCGACTTGATAATGAAATTTCAATTTTGTTCGTTTTTCGGGGCGTTATTGGTATTTTCAGATTTTCGGGGGCTTCGATCCACGAGATGGAAACGTAATCAGACGATTCGCATATAAATGAGGCTCGAAATTTCGAGTGGGTGTACCTTATCATGTTTATGCATTAACTTTGTGTGATAACGTTTCCGTTTCAATGACATTTCAGCCCGATAGTCTTGATGATTTACATTATACAGGGAGTCGAAAAAAAATAAAAAATCATCGTTTTGAATTGCTATAAAAATCAGAGGTTCCGAAAATCGAGAGAATTTCATAAATTTCATGAAAATCGATCGCAGTTTCGAGAGGTTTAGCTCTCAAAATTAGAATTTGAAATGGCTGAACGATTGAATTTTCGGGGCACTCGTAAATAATCATCGCCCAGCATTTATTTTGAACGCGACTGTACATCAAGACAATCACGTGTGTTGAGTGTGTACACATCGGTTGCATTTTATTTAAAACTACAATTGAGCTCGATTGGAAGCATTTGTGAAAATAATTGGAGTGCTCTCGAGCATGAAGCAAACTTGAAGAAAAACGACGACACGAGTCGATTCTGTTTTTTCATTGGGTCAATAAAAATCAACGAAATTTTTGTTTTTTTTTTTTAACTCAAAACTTAGCATTTTCGTTCTATTTTTTGATTCAGGTTCTTAAACAAGTCCAGGACGAGTTGCTGGCTTATGCGAACACGAAGATAAGCGTTCTCGAATTGAGTCATCGATCTCCTGATTTTGCGAAAATCGTCGAAGATGCACAAGCAAGCGTGCGAGCGTTGTAGTGAGTCTGAAGAATTTTATCTGTTTCTTTGGTATCTAAAATTTCTTAATATTTTCGTCACCGTAGCTGTCGAATGATTAATATTTAAATAAAAAATCACTTTACAGTTGGTTATTGAATTTTTGTACTTTTTAGTGACATTCCAAGCAACTACAAAATTTTATTCCTCCAAGGAGGAGGTACAGGATGTTTCGCTTCAGTCCCTTTGAATCTTATGAGCAAAACTGGCTCAGCTGATTACATCGTAACGGGTAATGAAGATTCTAAACAAAATTCCATTCGAAAATGTAAAAAACTTTCAACATATTCGCTCACACGAATTTCCCCGAATTTTCATAGGATCGTGGTCGGCCAAAGCAGCGAAGGAGGCCGCGAAATATGGAAAAGTTAACATCGTGTTGCCTAAGCAAAGCAAATACATTGATATACCCGAAGCCTCCACCTGGAATCTCAGTCCTGACGCATCTTACGTTTATTATTGTGCCAACGAGACTGTTCATGGTAATTTCTCAATTATTTTTCACACCAAAAATAACACTCGTAAAAAATCTTTTTTCTCCCAACGATCAATTCTCAATGATCGTTGAGAAAAAATCTCAATTCTACTGAATTCTACTGCATTGTCCTCTCGGTACACACTACGTGGTCTGATGAATCGACAGCAAGATCCGATTTTCGCTATTTCCGTAACACATTTTTTAACAAGCTTCATAACTTTTTATTGGATGACCTTGAACCTGTACTAATTGTATTTTTCGATTGTTCGGAGTCTGGCGTTTCCATACCACTATAATTAAACATCGATAGACGCGTTTCTCGCAAAGTTATAGAACGATAAAAGTCCTCGGTCCAATAGACCCGGAGTGTGTAATAAAGAGAAGTACCAAAAAATAATACTGCGTAGGGTCATCCGAGTTTAATGTGAGCCACGTGCAATTTTTCCTCAAGCATCGCGTCAACTTTTCGTGAAACGGTCAAATGATCGAGGGAACGTCATTTCATTTAATTCCGTATAATTATTTTCGTTCATTACAGGAATCGAATTCGACTACGTACCTGAAACGAACGGTGTCCCTCTGGTCGCTGACATGTCGTCGAACGTTCTCACTCGGAAAGTCGACATTTCCAAAGTAATGAAACATTTCTTATGATTAAATTACAATCGAATATGAAATAGTCTCATTAATCATTCGGTTCGTTCGTTTTTTCGTAGTTCGCTGTGATATTTGCCGGAGCTCAGAAAAATATCGGCCCATCGGGCGTTACGTTGGTGATCGTTCGGGACGACGTTCTTGGCAATGCAATGCCAACTTGTCCAACGGTTTTCGATTTTACTGTCATGGCCAATGACAATTCACTCCACAATACGCCACCAACGTTCCAGTAAGTGGAATAATTTTTCTTTTTTCAACGAGAGTTTTCGAATTTTCGAAATGAAGATTCTCCGTTGTCGTATGACTGATCAGAAAAAGGCTCTGTCAACGGGGGTGGGACGATGGCAAAAATCCGCTGACAGGGGCTTCTTTTGATCGATGAAACCGTATCGAAAATATTCGTTTTCCAAAATTGGAGCCATCTCTCTCGCACTCACGTGGCAAGAAAGCGACTGCTCCTTCACCTTAAGGTATAGCTATCGCAGAATGGGTTGATTTAGGATTTTCTTGAAATTTAGTGTAAATATTCTTGACATTAAAACGAACAACTTTCCTATGAGACGAAACATTTTCTGCCGTCTAGAATTTCAGATATTTCATTTCCAATTTTATATTTTTCCCATCTAAACGCATGTAAATTGAAGTCGCGTTTCTTTTGTTTTTTCTTGCAACTTTTTTAACGAAACGTCACTTCAATTTACATGCGTTTAGATGGGAAAAATATAAAATTGGAAATGAAATATCTCAAATTCTAGACGGCAGAAAATGTTTCGTCTCATAGGAAAGTTGTTCGTTTTAATGTCAAGAATATTTACACTAAATTTCAAGAAAATCCTAAATCAACCCATTCTGCGATAGTTATACCTTAAATATGAATGGCCAATTTTTTCAAGATTTTTCGTCTACATAGTATTCGAATAATTGAACACTAGAGTTTACATGCATGAGCATAGGATTCAGATATATATCTGAATATCTTTTGCATATTGTAAACTCCGATTGTTCGTCAACTATGTGGATGATAAATTTGAAAAAAGTTGTGTCATCGTATTCGATGCTAAAGAATGTTATCACCGAGATTCATTAAATTCTTATAAACTTGTCGTATGTAGCCAACCTCCTAATACTTTTTGTATTTCAATATTTTGACCAGTCCAATTTGAAAGAGCAAATATTCATATTTACAACAAAAAATTCGAATTTTTTCTCCGGGACTGTTTTGTTTAATAGGAAATTGGAAAAATATTCTCCTCGCACAATTGACGCGTTGCATATCAATCGGAGAAATAATATTTTCAAAGATATACTTTTGATCATTGAAAGAAAATGTTATCTCAGACCCCCGCAAGGAGGTTGAGCATTGATTGTGCAAGATGCGACTCGTGTATCAGTTGACGCGTGGTCGGATCGAATGATCGTTCGACAAACATCAATACAAACATACGATAAATGAGAAAGTGGGTGGGGGTTAATATTACGAATAACCAAATTGTCGAACAGCTAATAATTCGGAATTTTGGTATTCATAAAATTAAATAAGCGAAAAGTAAGAAAGTCGAAATCAAATTTTTCAAATGACTAAAAATTCGAAATGCAAAATAGCGAACGTCAAAAATGGCGAACGTCAAAACGGCGAGCGCCAAAATAACGAACGCGGGTGGGAATAATATATAGTCATTCGAATATATTATTCCCACCCGCGTTCGTTATTTTGGCGCTCGCCGTTTTGACGTTCGCCATTTTTGACGTTCGCTATTTTGCATTTCGAATTTTTAGTCATTTGAAAAATTTGATTTCGACTTTCTTACTTTTCTTTTATTTAATTTTATGAATACCAAAATTCCGAATTATTAGCTGTTCGACAATTTGGTTATTCGTAATATTAACCCCCACCCGAGAAAGTTATAAAAATGAAAAAACGTCACGTTTGCTATTTTTTTGCTCGACAGAATATACGTCGTCGGGCTGGTTTTCAAATGGATCAAGGCTCACGGTGGTGTCGAGGGCATGGAAAAACTGGCGATCGCTAAAAGTAAAAATATCTATGGAGTCATTGACGAATCGAAGGGTTTCTACACTTGTCCGGTGAATCCACGTGCCCGGAGTCGCATGAATGTACCTTTCCGCATTGGAGACAACGACGAAGAACTCGAGAAAAAATTCCTTGCAGGGGCCGTAGCTCGCGGAATGCTCCAGCTCAAAGGTCACAGGTGAGTTATTTTTCATAATAATTAAAGAAAAAATAGTGCAACTTGAAGGTTTCCTAAAAAACGAAGCTTTTTTTTTTCTTGGATCGATTCGAACAATCTTTCCTTGACCATCAACGAATCTTGAACGACGAGACGAATTTATTTTATCAAATTTCATCCGTTCAAGGTCCGTGGGAGGAATTCGAGCGTCTTTATACAACGCCGTGACTGAGGACGAAGCCGAAGCTTTGGCCACTTATATGCGAGAATTCTACAAAGAAAACGTTAAAAAATGAGCGTTCCTCGTGCCGCGCACAGCCGGATTCCATAGAGAGTGGCAGCTAATCTTATCTCCAGCAATCATATCGTATCGGGGTCACTTGTATTCGTTGTATTTTTCTAATGACGTTATATTTTTTATAATATGAAATTTTAATTAAAATATGTGTTAAAAAAAAAACGAAATATAAGTTTTTGAGGTTGCTGCTATTTTTATAACCCACTAACGTGGAATCGAGATCTCTCCAACAGTTTTTTATGAAACAGAGGTTCGGGAAGAACGAGTTACGAAGACTTTTGTATTTACAGGGTTGCCTGATTTCTTAGAAAAACTGTATTTTTAATTCGGAGGCTCAAAAAATTCGTAAAATTCGTGTTTTTTACTGAAAGACGAGTCAAACTTTATAAAATTATCAATTTTGATGGATTGTTAAGAAACAATTGAATTTATTCGACGATTATCATTTTTTTCGAATTTTTTTTTAATTGTTTTTTTTGACTTTTTTCTGCATATTCCGCGAATACCAAATCTATAGCAGATTCCAGATGCGGATTGTTTCCGCGACATCCGTCGATTACCGCTTTGGCCCACTGGAATCGATCAAATCATTCATTTTATTTATTCGAAATGTCCTGAAATTTCGTTCGTACGGCGAGGTCAATTAAATATTGAAAAATACTTTGAAATATTCGTCGACTCTTTCAGAAGTCCAACCGATCGGTGTTGCTTTCAGTAAATCCCGCAGATTGTATATTTTGTCGGCCAATTTCACGAGCTTAGCTTCGTGACTTATGTGAGGGGAATGTTTTATTTGCAGCAGTTTACGTTCTTCTTTCGGCAAATTTTTATCGTCCGTTACTTCGGCAACGATTCCACTGACTTTTTTCCCAAAGTTTTTTTCTATCTCCTCGAACGTTGTGTGTGTATCTTCGACTGTGTCGTGAAGCAACGCTGCGACCAGAACGTCCGGATCGTCAACGTTGCCTTCTTCGACCAGAATGTTGGCAACTCCTGAAACGAGAATTGTTCCATTGAAAAGTTGAAGTTTCGCTCGATTTCGGGTTTAGAATTTTTTCGAATTCTTAGTGTTTCCGAAGCTCTAAAAAATTTTTATTTCCTTCTATCATTCCTAATGGACCGAGTGTCCAATTCGAAGTTGCATGGTCTCGAGACCCTCTGAAAAAAAAAAACACAAAGTAATTAAAAAAATGAAAATTTCAAACCCAAAGGATGGTTGATGTACGGTGTCCCTTCAACGTCTTTCCTTCTCTGTCTCGTATGCTTGATTGCAGCAAAATTAGCAGCCTTAATAACGACACAGAGCGACAGTGAATTGGCGACAATTTTTTCCGAATCGCGATGAGATAAATGACGCTCTGCCATGGCAAATTGGAAAAACGTACAATTCTTGTCGTTGGGGTCTGATTATCAATATGTAGAAGATTCCTCAATGCGGGAAATCTAGACGAGGAGTCGTAACGTTAGTTTGGAAAAATGCAGTTGAAAATAAACAAAATTATAAACACGAACATAACCTCGACTTGACGCAATTCTCCCAAAGGTTGCTCGCTGAACTGACGACCGAGCTAGAAAAACATTCATCGTTTTCAATGTGTGCGTTTTGCCGTGAAAGTCGAAAACGAACAGAAAGGAAAAATTGTAATGAAAATGAAAGGGGCACAGAATGCAGAATTGTTTTCAACACGTGTCTATATTAATAATATCTTCAATACTGTACATAAAATATATTACATCATTGTCGATAATTGATAAACGATATTAATACAACGAAGAACTGAAGGATTTATTGTAGCGACGAGGAGGAGGTGATAACTACGTTATTCAACGATAATTCCTCAATTTTTCTTGATAATGACGATTTTCGATTAATCGCTAAATTGTTCAGTTTTTTGTTTTATGCATTAAGTACAATATAAATAACACTCTCTCAAGGTCCAGCCAGGAGCCTCATCATAAGTTTAACGATCAAGCGCACACCTCGATTTTTTCCAGTTCGCACTTTTTTCTCTGTTTCCAACACCAAGGCAAATTCGATCGTCAGATGAATCTGCGTATGAAAATTAATTGACACACGTCTATCTCAATTTTAATCGATAATATCGATCATCATTTTTTCATTTTCCATATTTTTTCACCATAAATCAGTGTGATTGAAATTCTGGGCGTGATTCGAAAATCGCGTCGATTCATCTAAATCCTACATTCGTGATTCTTGTTTTTTAAGCAATAAAGAAGCATTCCTTAACGATTTTACTTTTTACAAACTCGTCGACTAGAACGGGGCCGAATTATTTATGTTCAATTGCCTTTCAAATAGAATACAATTAATATTATCGTATAGTTTTGGAGCTACGTATGCAGCAGGTCCCAGGCTCATTAGTCAGCTGATTAAACTCAAGACACCCATTTTACTTCACACTGGTCTAACGATACCGACGAATTTTCATCATTTTCGTCGATAATCAATTTAAACGCATCGATTAAACTCAGTGGAGGTGATTTCGTATCAAAGGATGTCTCGTCTTTTTCCCAACTTTAGAATTTGGAAAAATTCATATTCCTCTTTTTGGCAGTACATTGACGTACATTTCTCCCGAACTTGATAATTTCATTGTTGCTGCCAATTGTTTGATTAGCGGAAATGCATTCTTGCAAAAGAACGGCTGCAATGAACAAAAAATTGTGGAATCCTGAGAGGAAACGGGAATCGATAAAATTGATAGAGTGAAAAATGATTCGATTAAAAGAGCGAATAAAAAATCTTGTTGAAAATGTGTGTTTTGTAGGAATTTGCATTTATCGGTTCATCGTTTTGCAAATTCATGGTGATTCGTATTCCTCTACGTGACTAAGACATCCGGCGATACAAATTCATTTTCACTAAATCAATTCGAGGCACTGATCTCGATGTAAAATCGTCGTGAAAATTGACTCGTTTGATTAGTGTGAAGTCGAAATTTCAAAATGTCAACGGCGTTTTAAATTTTCATGCAAAAAAACGCGAGAGTTTTTCGACTTGAAATTCAGCCGTGCATTTGTGCTGGGATTGTTGTCCATTCGGCCTCGGAGCTCCTGTATACATATATCTATATGTATGTACATATATATGTGAGCTAGTGACGAAACCGAGATGAAATTTTTCTCGATGTCGGAAAAAAAGAGTAGAAATTCGAAGAAAGTATGAACGATAAGTACTAATGAGCAGTTCGGAAATGCTCTCAGAGAGGAGAAAAATGCAGAGCCGCGTGTATTTGGAATGTTTGCAAAATCCGTTAGTGCAATGAGACGTTTGATTCGAATTGAGAAGCTTTTTCTCTTGAATATAATGATTCTTTTTGTTGGTTACGGTGCAGTGTGATGATGCTCTGATAATGGACGATTAATGCTGTGATTTATTTCCAGTATAGTCGATCATTGGAAGAGCCAAGATTAAATCGATTGAATCGGTCTGAACACAGATTTGAAACATAGCGGGAGCAGCGCACACGTTTGTTGTTGTTATTTCTCTCTTTGTCACTCTCTTTCCCATCTTCTCTCTCTCTCTCTCTCTCTCTCTCTCTCTGTCTCTCTCTCTCTCTCTTTCTCTCTTCATCTAGACACAAACACCAATTTGAAACGCTCGTAACACGAATAATGCACCGAATTGTCCTCCGTAATTGCCTTTCAAACGCGCATTCAGACCGACGTTACTCAACCGGGCATCTTCCGATTAATCATAGCACCAAGATCTTGAACGATTTGTTTTTGTTCAGGATTGTAAAGGAGAGTTCTTGCACTGAGAAATGAAATATCCGGCAATTGTTTCAACACGCGAATCGTCTCATCTTTAACGGGCATTGGACGGCCGTATCTGTCGAGAATCGTAGTCTCCGAAGTTTTTCCATAATTCGAGGATCCTGGGTTACGATGAAAGTCCCCGCGAGGATTATCCGATTTTCCAGACTCCGATTTCATCGATCCTTTCTTCCCGCTACCGGAATATCCTTTTCCACCACTCGCCGATGGCCTTTGCGATAAGTACGTATTTTTTCTACTTCCCATTTCCACTGGCTCGCTTCTTTTCTTCCATTCAACGTGGCTCGGACCTGGCAAAGGCTCGATTATTCGCGATGATTGTCGATGCGGCTTTGGGGCTTCTCCACCTTCAGGCGCACGTTGTGCTTTTCCTCCTCCTCCTCCTCCTCCTCCTGAATTATTTATTACGGAATCTTGCGAAGATGCTGTTTCCGGCGAATCTGAGAAAAAATCATTGTTTCTTTCAATTTTAAGAAAAAACCCGTTGAGTGAGAGTTTTCACAATTGCTACTATATTAAAATTTTACTACTGACGTTGGTAGTCAGCTTTTCCAATCGCCGTCGTTTTTGCAACGCGAAAACACCTGGATGTGTGTTTTTTTTTTTTTTTAAATTTTTACCGATTTATGAAACTTTGTAACAAGATTATTATCGCCTCCAACTCCGGGATTGGAAAAACTGATTTAGAGTGTGGTGCGAGGATGTCGGTACGTTTGTTTTTTAGCTTAAAAACTTACAGTAATATATGGAGCTCCTGGCACAAGCAGCGTGATGATGGTAGGATTCGGAGTGCGCGGAACAATGGGGACTTAGAAGTGGATCGAACGGATACAACAAATCTAACGGCAATAGAGCCGATAGGCCCCCACCTGAGTTATTCGAAAGTTCACAAGTTCACGACGTTGATAATTTGTTTTTGTTTCAAAAAAATGAAAAATCATGGAATTTAGATATTCGTTTGAACGTAAAAATCATTATTCCATTTTTCGCAACAATTTTGTTTTTATTTTGTGGAGAAGAAATAATTCCACGAATGTTTTTTTTTTTTTTTAATTTTGATTTTTCCCATAAAACGCAATTTATCAATCAACCGATTGAGGATGAGGATTAAAGCGAGGAGAGGAAAGACGGATATGGTGATAGTATCAAATCAATAACAGAAAACGTTTTGTTCTTGTTACAGTACAACTGTGTTTTTCAAAATCAACGTACGTTGTACGTCGGGGCGTGAGATGAAAGCTATTGTTTTGAAATACTCACTCGCATCTAGAGGATTCACGAGACCAGCACTGTTCCAGTCGAATTGAGCAGCGGGCACTTCCTGAAAAAAGTTGTAGCGATTGTAAGTAATCTTTAAAAAATGATGACTTTCTTGCGTTTTTTTCGTCGCATTCGACGAATGAATTTTTGTTTCGATTCGAACTTACTTCTGAAGTGAAATTTTGTTGGATTTTCGAGGAGCTCGAGGCTGAAGAATGTTGCAAATCAGCACCGGCTTTGACTGGCTCCAGGGGAGCGAATCCGAGATTAGCAGCGAATCGTGGTATGTTTGGGTTCCACCTTGGACCGAAAAGCTGAAATTTTCGTTATTTTGTTTTCCGTATCTCATTTTCATTAATCATTAACGAATACCGCATTTTATTTCGCAATCGAATATTTCAAGATTGATTTTCGTTATGGGGCGAGGAATACAGACGATTTATTGAACTTAAAGTTGGAGAGAGTTTTAGTGTGATGACGAAAAATATATGTCGACTCACGATATTTCGCGAATCGATTCCCAAGGAGGTCAGGAGAACGGTGTTACTGACGCTGTTGGACCATTGGTAAGAAAGAGCGTTCGTGTCCTCGACACTTTTAACACTCTCCCAAATGTGATCAGCTTCGGTAATTAGTGGTAGTAAATTAGCATCGTCAGGCTGTGTCAACACCGGAAACATGTTCGTGATGATGTCTTCGATTTTGTTGGAAGCCTGCAAAACGATTTTTTTGTATAAGTTCCCTCGAGTCCTTCTATGGACAAGAGATGTTGAATATCGTTGAAAATATGCGAACAAAAATGTTCAACGTCAAATAGAGAGGCTGATAGAGCTTTTTCAGTGGAAATGCAATTAATCGAAAGAGAAAAATCAAATCACCAGGAAAACTGTGTGCAAGTAAATAAATGTGGCAGATGGAACTACGAATTTTTAATGGAAAGTACGTTAGAAAAAAAAAACTACACATTTACGAAGAGCGGAGTAGATTAAAGTGTTTCGCGACTGTTTATTCGATTGAACTCACGTTCTGGTTTTCTATCCGACTGATAGATTCTTTCAAACTAATTTGAGGTTTCTCTACCGGTAGGAGGCCCGAGTCAAAATCCCCGAAGTCTTCGAAATCGTCATCCAATGAATGAGTAACGGTGGGTAAATCATTTGGTGAGGAGGTGAAGGTGGACGCCCAATCGTCTGATTGGCCTGTAGCAGGTTCGTTTGAAAAATTGGCAAAGTCACCGAATTCGTCGTCCCTATCGTCGTCTTGTTGTAAATCCGCTTGTTCCTGACTGATCGTCTCGTGCGGCTGGCTGATTTCGGGTTCATTGCAAATCGTCGAACGACTGGGACTGTCGAAATTGTCAGTTTCACCGTCGAATAACTCGTTGGTGGCCTCGTGGCTTTCCGAGATTGGCAGTGACTTTGATATTTCGTGGCTCGCTAATTCCTTCAAACTGTCGGGTTCTAGCTTAACGAGCGTGTTGCCCGTGTTATTGCAATCGATGCTTGATGGGTCATCAACTTCGAGATCACATTTGTAATGCTCGAAATTAGAAAAATTGATATCGGAGGATGTTTCTACTTGGCGCATCGGAGAATTTTGCTGAAAATTTATTTCGCAACTTCCGGAAACAGGAAAATCTGTTCGATCGTTGGAACTTAGGCTGATTGTCGAAAAATCGTCAATTATTTCAGTGGTATTTTGATAAATGTTTGAGGTTTTATCCTCGAAGGATTGGAATGTATCGTTAGGCTGAGCAGTTGCGTTCGAGAGCGTGAAATCGTTGCTGTGATGACCGCTGGAACGAGTTTCGAGGACATTAGGATCAACACAACTATTTACAAACTCTGATTCGTTCTGAGGCGCGTTGCTCGGGTCTAGATCAAAATCGAATGTAAAATCAGTGAAATTCTCCGGGTTGTTCGTTTTGATTGGATCGTCGGAGAAATCGTGAGATAAGGTCGGTTCGAGGTCCGATATCGTAAAGGAATCGGCATCGGGCAGAATGTTATCGTCGGAGATGCAAAAACTTGCAAAATCTGAGGTAACGTCGTTGATGGTGTCGTTGGCTTCTCGGGACTGAATAATCTCGTCTGATAAATGTTGTACTTTGGTTTCTCGAAGCCTTGGACTCGATGGCTCTTGGATCTTCGTTTCGCTACTTGTGATTGTCGAGTTTTCGTCTTCGATTGTTTCAGGATTAATCGAACATGGGGCCAGACTAACTTCGGACACGAGGGTCGTGTTGAACTTGGCATAATCGTAAATATCGTCGTCCAGATTTGGATGCACATCGTCCTCGTCGGTTGGATCGTCGAATACCAAACTCAAAGGTTCAGGCTCGTCGGTAACTTCCAAATTGTTTGAGGATACGTCGCGCTCGCTTATGCTCCTCGGGCTTTCCCCTGGACTGCTGTTACTGCTAATGTTATTACTGCTAACTACATCGCCGTTAAACAAATTCTTTTCCTCTACATTAGCCAATTTTTCAATCGGTCTCTCCTTCTTCTCTATGTCTCTAACTTCTCTCGACACAACACCGTTCCTCTCGCATACATCTAAAACGCTATAATTTATCAAATCCTTATCCACTGTGTTATTGTTCTTTAAACTACTGCTAAGTGTCCTATTGTTATCTAATTTTATGCAGCTCACGCTATCGTCACTTTTTTCGACTATCATTATATCCTCGTTGAAGATATTCTCTCCCTTCACTATTATTTCCTTCTCTCTCGAAACTTCTGATCCGGGCGAATAGTCGCTCGTGCCGTTAAGCTTCGGAGACGCAACCAGAGACGGTGTTGGCGTTTGGACAGGCGTTGAAAGCTTCAACGGTGAACCCGAAGCTGTTGACAAACCTGAAATTCGAACATACGAATATTTATTTCAATTAATTTCCCAAAAAATTCTTATTCCAAGACGCATGATCGAAATAATTTCACAGGAAGATTCCATGTGTCGATGATATTTTGCAAGACAAGAAAAAATTTGGTCACCGATTGTTAATGTTGAAATTCTTGCATTATTTGAATATAAAAAAAAGTTAAGTCAGTAATTTACAATTTTTTTTAGGATTCTGTAAATCGACGACATATTGAGTAACGAGTATTGTTTCATTTTGTCTATGTATTGATAGTTCCTGACCATAGCACGTTCATATGGAACTGTCTTTCTCAATGAAGTTAATTTGATCTCTGGTCAATAATTGCGTTATTATATTATTTGTTTGAAATGGAGGAACAAAGAAAAGCATCTTAGCTTTTACATATATTTAATGAGAACCAAGTACATGTTATTCTGGATTTGTAAACCTGCAGAGAATCATTTATGCATGTCCAGAAAATGTTTAACTCGACTTGAAATGATTGAAAAAAAGGTTACAGTGATTTTTAATTTACCGTCGATGCCACCAGTGGCATAATCGCCGAATTCATCTTCATCCGACTCGCCAAAATTATCAAGTGGCGGAGGTGTAGAGCTCACCAATGGTGGGAAGGCCATTGTTCAGCTATCGTCTGAAAAGCCCATTAGAAACACGATAAACGCTGACGACGTTATTGAGAAATCATCAGGAGAAAAAAATCACGATATATTTTCCCCAGGGAAAAGGTTCATTGGTATGTACCTGTCAAACTTTATGGGGAATAAAAAAACGTCCCATGTAATAACAAAGAATAGAAGGTCGTCGATGACGTGATGGGAAAAAAAAGAAACGATATTGACAATTCCGTGACATATGACAAATGTACGAAACTTGGTGAATTTGTAGGTTAGTTTTACGGCCTTTTGCGAAGTTCAGTGACTGGTCGTTCGTCGAATACTTGGATTTTTTAAGTTTGTTGACGATATTACGACTAAACGGGTTATGATCTGATGATCGTTTCGAAATCCATTTCGAATGAATTTCATCGGAGGTGTAGGTGTCGAGATAGTGAACCAGAGAATCTCCGAACTCTGAGTGAACGTAAGATACTTTTTGTCCTTGTGTTTGTCATGTAGACACATAATAAGTACGATGGAAGCCCAGCTGGAATTATCCCTTTTTTTCGTTCGTTTCGTGCAAGTCACATAGTCGCTGAATCTTGACAAGGTCACGAGAAACTTACCTGTACGGGGTTCCAACGAATTTCTCTCTTTCTTATTCTCACTTCTTTAACTTGTAATATTCACAGCTCCTGTCATTTTTGCTCGCGGAGCTAGCACACACCCACAAGTGGAATACGCGTATGTCGGAGAATAAAATGAATACACACTTGACATTTTGTAGTATACAGAACCACCGTTGATTTGAGCGCTGTGCGCTGATCGACTGTTTCGTGTGCAAGCATAAACAAAAGAAAACAAAGAGATAAGGAGAAATTTGACCTTCATGAATTGACCGATACCACTCCAATTTTTTTGCATTTTTCATTGATCATATCTTCTGAATACGTTTGGTGCTTATCGGTATTATAATGTCAGTTTTTAGCAGTCAAATTATCTCGTAATCAAATTGATGAAATTCGAAAGTGTTGAAGATCGATTGCCCGGATTTCGATCTGCTTTACCGACGCACCCATTTTCATACCGATTCATTTGTCTACGAAAGTGGAAGGAAAGAAGGATATAGTCAATACTAGTACATTCTCCTTTGTTCCTTCAATATTACGTTGAACAAAATTCAAATCGAATAAGGAAATCGATCGATGATTGCACATCGCTTGCTGACAGGCGCGCTTTGCCACTGTGTGACAGGTGGGAAGCTCAACACGTGCGTGAGAATATCTCCAAATCTTTATATCCGCAGCCCATTCTCAACGTTGTGATTGTGCTATTCTCCCGCGCAAATTGGCTGCTATTTCGCTCGGCGAGCATTTATTTGGCGGGACAACATTACGAAGATCCAAGTAGTGTTGAGGAATCACGAACTCTCTTAATTATTATATTATTGAAATCATTTTAAAAATCCCGAAAAATGGACGATTTTGATATGGATCAACGATTGAAAGATATCGAGAGAGAATATCTTGATTTTTTGGATGATGCGGTAAGTTTTTCAATCGTCGTTCAACGGTTTAGACTTTGATTCTAACCTAAAAAAAAACATATCTTAACAACAGGAAGATCAAGGTATTTACACGAATATGGTGAAAAATATGATCGATGAAAACAAGTACAGATTGTACGTCAATATCAACGATCTCAGACGAAAAAACCCTCTTCGGGCCACGAGGTAAGATTCCATAATATTTCAAAGCTCGCCCAACGATTATTTCGTTCTCGTTTTCAGAAAAATAGGAAAAAACTCTTTGCAACTTTTCGTCCAGTAAATTTGAAATCAAGGTCGTTTAAGCGGCAAAGGGGTCAATTAATAAATCATTTAATTGGCTATTCGGGCCGACGAACATAATCGCAGCAACATCATAGAAATCAGTGTCCTGTAGAATAATCACAGAAGCATAATTGTTGTTTTTATCAATCCTTTTTATGCAACAACTGTTATTCAAAATTAAACGCAGACTGTGCGCAAACTCCCGGATAAACAAACATTAATATATTAAAAAATTTTGTGACTGCAATTCTATTTGGATTTTCCAATGCTCTCAGTTTGCTGGAAAATTCATTCGAGGAACAAATGGCCTTCCATAGCGCGTTGAAACAATTTGTCATGAGCATTGACACAACCTATGCAAAAGGAAGCACCGAGTTTTTCATTGGATTTGAGGGAAGTTTTGGCAACAAGCACGTCACTCCAAGAACTTTGACTTCAAGGTTTCTTGGAAACCTCGTTTGTCTGGAAGGAATAGCGACTAAATGTGAGCCATTGTTACGAACGTCACATCATTTTCATCATAGAATTCACACCGATTGTCATTATTCATTATTCTTATTAATTCATTGCCGGTAACGATTATTATTATTCATTGATGTTGATCGTTCGGACATCTCAACTCTTTCCAGTCGTTTGATAATTCCTCAATCTCTGATCCTCCAACCGTTTTCCATATTTACTCATTGTAACTGTGATTCAAACAGGTTCGCTAGTTAGACCAAAAATCGTGAGAAGCGTGCACTATTGCAGCGCGACAAAAACCGTCATGGAACGAGCTTACACAGATTTGACGTCGTTCGATGCTTTTCCAGGATCAGCGGTTTACCCTACAACGGTACATTATCGAAACTAATACAAATGTAAATCATGTAGCTGATTTGATCAACTTGTAGAAGTTGTTTCGTTTCTTCTACTTCCTAAAAGTATTTTACTATATTTCTTAAATGTCAGTGATCGAGAACAGGATTTTTCTTGACGTGACTAATTTATACGGAATTGTTTGTCTGTTTGAATATATCGGCAGAAATAGACGTAGCCTTGATTGAAATATCAGACAAGTTTTCAAAAATCTGCGGGTGGGGGTTAATATTACGAATAACCAAATTGTCGAACAGCTAATAATTCAGAATTTTGGTATTTATAAAATTAAATAAAAGAAAAGTAAGAAAGTCGAAATCAAATTTCTCAAATGACTAAAAATTCGAAATACAAAATAGCGAACGTCAAAAATGGCGAACGTCAAAACGGCGAGCGCCAAAATAACGAATTCTATTCTATTCTATTCTATTCCATTCTATTCTAGCGTTCGTTATATTGGCGCTCGCCGTTTTGACGTTCGCCATTTTTGACGTTCGCTATTTTGTATTTCGAATTTTTAGTCATTTGAGAAATTTGATTTCGACTTTCTTACTTTTCTTTTATTTAATTTTATGAATACCAAAATTCCGAATTATTAGCTGTTCGACAATTTGGTTATTCGTAATATTAACCCCCACCCAAATCTGCTTATTTATGTCTCGTGTTTGTTTGACTCAGGACGATGATGGCAATCCGCTGGAAACTGAGTTCGGTCTATCGACTTACAAAGATCATCAGACCCTGACAATTCAGGAGATGCCAGAAAAAGCTCCTGCTGGTCAACTCCCTCGGAGCATTGATATTATTTGCGACAATGATTTGGTCGACATTTGCAAGCCTGGTGACAGGGTTCAGATTGTTGGCAACTATCGGTGTCTGCCGGCAAAACAAAATGGATACACAACAGGAGCGTTTAGGTAATTGTAAAGAATAAAAATTTTCTTTTTTTTTGTTTCTATGATTTCATTAATATTTTTGCTCTCTTTCTCGTCTCGTTTGAAAATTTATAAATTAACTAGAACAAAGCCTCATCAACTTGTTGAAATTGTGAAGATATGTACAATTTTCTGCACTATTATATTTCAGAACGATCTTGATAGCCAATAATGTCACGCAACTGAGTAAAGAAGCCAATTTGACAATATCGCACGAAGATGTCGCAATGTGCAAAAAAATCGCACGAAGCAATCCGCGAAATGACATATTCGAGCTTCTCAGCAGATCGCTCGCACCTTCGATTTACGGCCATGATTTCGTGAAGAAAGCGATTTTGTGTTTACTTTTGGGTGGAGTGGAAAAAGTATTGCCAAATGGAACACGGCTCAGAGGGTATGCGATTAATGAAATTTCTTTATTTTACTCCCGTTTGACATTCGTGTTGGTACGAGCAAGTGGAGGATTTATTTAAACTGTTGAAAAATGAGTTTCTCCATCGAATTATCTCGAGTGAATAAATTACAATTTCGTCCCATTATCATAAATTTTCAACTAATTTGTAAACGAGTTCGTTTTACATTTTTCGAAAAATTATTTATATTTGATTTTTTTTCTTTTTTTTTTTTTCATACAGCGATATAAATATTCTTTTGATCGGTGATCCGTCCGTGGCGAAATCTCAATTACTACGTTACGTGTTATGCACCGCACCAAGAGCCATAGCAACCACCGGACGAGGTTCGTCCGGCGTTGGTTTAACAGCAGCTGTTACATCCGATCAAGAAACTGGAGAGCGTAGGCTGGAAGCCGGTGCTATGGTACTGGCCGATCGCGGTGTTATTTGCATTGACGAGTTTGACAAAATGTCTGACATCGACAGAACCGCGATACACGAAGTTATGGAACAGGGAAGAGTCACCATCGCCAAAGCTGGAATTCACGCCAGTCTGAATGCTCGTTGTTCCGTTCTCGCTGCTGCCAATCCAGTCTATGGACGGGTAAAAATTTTTATTCCCAATATGCTTACGATTCTTAATCTTTATGAAATGCATGTTTGTATTTTTGGAAATCAACACAATTTGTTGAAATCGGAATGAAAAGTTCAACTCTATTTTCCGACTATTTCCTGCGTTGGCTGCAACTTTTCACAGTTCCCGTTGTGAACAAAAATCTCAACGGTATGAACTGATGATTTTGAACTTTGCATGTTCTCAGTACGATCAATACAAAACCCCGATGGAAAATATCGGGCTCCAAGATTCGTTGCTCTCTCGTTTCGATCTTCTCTTCGTCATGTTGGATCTCATCGACTCCGATCAAGATCACATAATCAGTGATCACGTTGTGAGAATGCACAGATACAGAAGTCCGATGGAACAGGACGGTGAGGCGCTTCCTCTGAACAGTGACGTCGATATATTGAGCACGAAAAATCCGGACGCCGAGACTGTGCAGGAGAACGATAATCCTGTTTTCGAAAAATATGACCCTCTTTTGCACGGAAAATCACGAGCAAAAACGTGAGTGAATTTTTGTTTTTCCTTCTTCCCAAATAACCGAATAAATATATTTACGTCCGTTACGTTTTTATTCATAGCGATCAGATTCTCAGTATCAAATTCATGCGAAAGTATATTCACATTGCTCGATGCATGAAACCAAAACTTACCGAAGAAGCGAGCAAAACAATCGCCGACGAATACTCGAGGCTTCGATCCGAGGACATGGTTGAATCAGACGTTGCCAGGGTGTGTATTCTTCCAAAATATTCAACATCTCGAATACGAAAACATTGAAAAAATTTAAAAAATTTAAAAAATCGAAATGTAGTGATTTTTGAGTTGGAATTCCGAAGAAAGTTAAAATTGCTCGTTGCAAAGATTTGTTTTCGTGCAACCAAAACTTGGCTCCGTTATCATTGAAATGTATTTCCAGACTCAACCAATAACCGCTCGTACCTTAGAGACACTTATAAGATTGTCGACCGCCCACGCGAAGGCTCGTTTGTCGAAAAATGTAACGATCGACGATGCTTACGCGGCGATCGAGCTCGTGCAATTCGCGTATTTCAAACGCGTGCTCGAGAAGGAAAAGAGAAAAAGACGAAGACGCGAGAGTCAAGACGGTGAGGTTAGCGGAGACGAGGATGAGTCGAGAAAAACAAAGCGGACAAGAAAAGATAAACCTGCGGACGGTGAACACGATCCGTACGAGTATGAAAGCGACGATGATTCTCACGTCGATGACGCTGTTCAAAGAATCACGCGTTCCAGAGCTGTGGCCGACGACACACTTGCGGAAACTCCAACCACTACTGGAGAATCTCAAGCACCGGAGTCTATGGAGAGCGAAGATTCTACACCTGTCACCATCTCTGCGGATAGGTAAGCGAATCCTTTCAGGAATTAAAATCGCAACGCATCAAAAAGTTTATTCCACTAACAAAAATTCGGAGCCTGGTGACTCGCAAGAAATTCACAAAACTGACCATATTTGAGGCTGGAGAAGGTGCAGTCACTTGGGACATTCAGTTTAATCATGTTGAAGTTTGCATCGTTGGAATGCAACGAAATTCTGTTTTTTTTTTCTTTTTTTTTTTTTTTTTTTT
>JBAJMU010000003.1:16220334-16247015 GCA_037952995.1 Hyposoter didymator
TCATTCGTCACGAAAAATTGCCATGATTTTTAAAATTTAAATGCAAACTTGAAAAAAAATGAATTTCCAAACTTCAGACTCATTTCGGTTGATCATTAAAATCGAGATTTTTGTAGTCTGTTGAAAACTGATCGTGACGCTTTTTTTTTTAATATTTTGTTCGATTTGCTCGATCTCCAGGTTGAAACTGTTCCGAGAATCACTGAACAAGTTGTTCCGTGAGCAGCGTGAACAATCGTTACCCATGTCGAAGGTGCGAGAATACATGAACAAGCAACACACGCCAGAGTTCACTTCCGGTGAAATGACAGCTGCCATAAATCAGATGACGGAAGCGAATCATTTGATGCTTGCGGACGAGCAGTTATTCCTCATATAATTAACTCCAAGGTGAATACTTTTAATTTAATCAGTTCGAAGTGACGAAACCACTGGTAATTTATCATTTTTTCTGTAAAGAAGAAAAATACATTTTCTACATTTTTATAATAAAAACGCTGGATATATATATATATTTTTTTTATTACCTCGAACAATTATTGGATTCTTTCCTGTATATCATATAACATTTATTAGCTCCATGTTCAGTACAACACATTGGCACATAAACTAGGCAACAATTATCAACATTTATCACGGTTAACGTAAACATAATTTAAACGATTTCTACAATCTTTTGCTTTTTTTTGTTTTTTTTTGTTTTTTTTTTTTCATTTACCTACATAAATATGAAGCATTGCCCGCTATTTTCACATTCCAAAACGCTGGACCATTCGATTCGTACGAATTTTCAATGTTTCTGTTACCTTCTATAGCAGGTTAAGGTATAACTATCGCAGAATGGGTTGATTTAGGATTTTCTTGAAATTTAGTGTAAATATTCTTGACATTAAAACGAACAACTTTCCTATGAGACGAAACATTTTCTGCCGTCTAGAATTTGAGATATTTCATTTCCAATTTTATATTTTTCCCATCTAAACGCATGTAAATTGAAGTGACGTTTCGTTAAAAAAGTTGCAAGAAAAAACAAAAGAAACGCGACTTCAATTTACATGCGTTTAGATGGGAAAAATATAAAATTGGAAATGAAATATCTCAAATTCTAGACGGTAGAAAATGTTTCGTCTCATAGGAAAGTTGTTCGTTTTAATGTCAAGAATATTTACACTAAATTTCAAGAAAATCCTAAATCAACCCATTCTGCGATAGTTATACCTTAAAGAAAACACGAGCATGGCGAGAGATTTAACAAAATTACATGATCGTATATTTTCTGTATCGAAGTACAGAAATTTACACGAGTCGAGCAGGCTCAGACCTTGCAATGTATAATTGGCGTGAAATGCTTCTAACGTATCGACGTAAAAAACAAGTGGAGCACGTTGATTTCTTTCAGCTGCTGCAAAAATCTAACCGAACATCCATTTCGCTTAGAGTTTTAGTTGAAAACGATCATTCTGTTCCACTTATTTTTTACGTTACCGGATATATACATACGTACACTCCAGGCCAAAAGTTTAGGTACTTTTTCGACTCGAACATAAAGGACGATCGAACTTAATTCTCATTCGCCTTTTTTTTTATCTTTCACTTACTTTTTCCACCCTGGCACGATATATTGATAACATTTCTTTTATATTTCTATTAAAATGTCTATTTCTTTTCAAATACCGAAAAAGCTTCGGTCAAGAAGCTCCGAGAATTATAAAATTCTCGAGACATGTGCATTCATAGGTTTAAAATGTGGAGAAAAATTCCACGAGTTTTTCGGTTTCCAACTAATCTCCTCGTTGCTGTTTTCGTTGAAATCTCGTGATCCACGAGTTATGCCATCGGATTGGTACAACAGGTCAGAGACCGTTGACTAAAATTGATTATAAAAAACAAAAAACATTGAAAAAATAGCGTGACACGTAAAAAAAAAGAGCATAAATTGAAAAAAATTGGACTTTTGGTCTTCCTCACCCAAAATATCTACATTTTCGTCCGGTTGGAAAATTCGACTGCTGGATCTCACCTTTTGGCCTGCAGTTTACATATTTTTGTCTATATATTTATATATAAAATCAACTCATACCTTAATAATTGTATATAGTCGCAATGTTAATTAATAATTCAGCTAATTCATTTTCATAGCGCACATTTAGGCTGAGCCCTTCGCAGGGATCCCTCTCGCTCCTTTTACTCTTCTCTCTCGTTCTATTATTATCTAAATTCAATCTACATTTGCCACATCGTTCTTTCGAATTTTCTACAATTTCGATCTCCCTACCAACACCACGTATTCCCCAACGTATACGATTATTCTACAGTTTCATTAATCACGAATACGCCTTAGAAAAAGAGGAAATTAAATGAACGTTTCCAATCGCTACCGTGGACTTTGACAAGCTACGCAAAAACGTAGATTGGGACGGTGAAAGTTTTCTGAAAAAATATCGATTCTTCTTTCGTCGATGCGGATGAAAATAACAATTATACGAATCGCTAAACAGCGAACGACTTTTAACACATTCGCAGTTAAATCGCTCCGCTTTTTACCCAATTTATTTATCGATTTAAATTAAATCTGAAATATTTTACAACATTTTAATACCAACCGTCTGCATTCTATAATTTTTCATCCATCTTCATTCGGAGCAAGACTAATCCACTGTATCGCGTAAATCGACATTTCTCACTTCGTTGATTTTCATTTTATTTATTATTTTTGTCCAATTTTGTTTGTCAATATTTTTCTACGCTTTCGAAACTTACGAGGTAATGGCGATCGGATTGCCGTCAGAGCGTCGGCTCGATTAGAGTTTTTTGAAAAATTGAACCAATTTTTCGAAACTGATTGCATGGGAAAATGCTACAAACAAATTTTCTCGTTCCTTTGCTCAACTTTCGGTCAAAATGAATAACTTTTTAACGATTTTGGATCGACTCTCTCATCACTTGATAATCTTGCGAAAAATGATCGATGTTGTAGAAGAATTGGAAAAATTCATTGTCACGTTTTACTGTTTGGAAGATTTTCTATTGATTTTTTTCTGGTTTTCATAACCTTTTCAAAGTTTCTCGATGCAGTGGATTATTCGAGCTCTCGATTTCTACTTTATTGAACTATCGACATAACGCTTTGATAAACTACGAGGCGCAAACCATGATTATTCTCAATATTTAAATACCAACAGCTAAACGTGGCAAAATGTGCAACCGTTTTCCTATTTTTAAATGTTTCCTCATTCATTGTAGGCATGAACTTAACATTTGTTTGTTCTCTGGGAGAAATTCCGTTTCGATTTCTTCCCATCTTTCTGTACACATTTATTTCGACATTCTTCTTTTCGTAGGTCTAAAAAAATGGGGTCTTAGAGCCGACGTAGGCGATCTAACGTTATCATAAAAAATATAACGACTCAGTCTGTTTGGCATGCAACGAGAAACTACGAAAAAACGAAAGTAACGAAAAGTCCGATTGCTCGATCCTCGACAAAAGATAATCTTAATATTTATAAGAGGAGCCGGAACACGTTTCTCCCATCCCTTTAAAGAACTCTTCGACACGTATCCGGTGCTCATTGTACTAACAGTTGCCCATTTTAAAACACCCCGAAATCTCGACGACTCATCATTTTGTTTTTTCGTTTTATTAACTATTTCACTTTTCAGTGATCTAAACACATCTCCATTCGTTCTTCCTCGTATAAAATCTAAAAGTGCCTACACTTTGCTAATCATTGCTTCCGTTGTCGATTAATTCAAAGTATTTATTCCCAATGGGCCATTTTAATTATTAAAACTTTTCCAAGGTCGCTCAGCTCCGGAAAGGCGAACAAAAGTATGAAACACTTTTGAAAAGTCTAACTCTTTGGATCCTTTTTTATGATTAATCACTCTCTGATCTTGGGAGGTGTTGGAACTCTGAATAATCAACAATAACCACGGCGGATTCCGCGAATTGAATGGGATTTTTCGTTCGAAACGATTCTTAGGCACCCGGGCTCTATTTACGAATAAGCAACCTCGTGCTAGGAACGCGAAATCGTCGTACGAGTGAGCCACAGAATGATTAAGATTTTTGTGTGACACAATCGAGAATGCTAATGCAATGTCGCGACGAAGATTTTGGGTTTCGAGCACAAGGGACAAGATTGACCGCGTCCCCAGTCGCCGTTGGTCAATCTTTTTGTTTATTTTCTCAGGTTCACCGTTCAGGGTGAATCCGATCGAGAATTCTGTACTTTTTCTTCTCCACGTCGAGCATTTGATGCTCGTGCTTCACGGGCTGACCTCTACCCTTGAAATTGGTCTTCTTTGTTCTTCTATTTCTTGAAATTTCCGATTACAACACTTTCAAAACTCATCCTCGCTGGACTCGCTGCTATAAGCGAGCTGCTCTCGCCACCATTCCCGAACCTCCAACATAACGCTTGAAACTTTGGAAGACGGTTGTTTCGTGCTCGTAGTTTCTCTAGGCTGTCGACTTGGCTCAGTCCCCTCAGTCAAATAAGGCAAATTGTTTTTCGTCACCGCTGCAATGAATTGTTCAAAATTAGTCACAGCGTTAAGGAAAATCAAGAATATTCATAGATTCTGCGTGACTGAATTTTTCTTCTACGGGGAAATTCGTCTGTTTGAAAATCGCTGAGGAATGAGTTGTAAATTTTTTGATTGGAAGCATTTTTTTTCTTCTTACGAGTTGGCCGGTTATTTCGCTTTTTCGAGGCCGCCATTTTTTCTTTCTCGCCTCTTACGGACGCTGGATCGGACAACGTAGGCGCGAGATATTTTCTTCCTGAACCGCTACCAATGCTGTCTGATCTTGGCAGGACAACTGGCTTTTTGCCACGGTGCCTCGTTCCCTCATTTTCCTGGATAATAATTTTCATTGTCAAGAGAAAAAGTCACAAGTCCGAACTTTGATAGATTCATTAATTCTCACGATATCAACTGATCGATTGACCGACCTGGTTCTCAACTTCTTCTTCACGATCGACGCTGTTCTCCTTGGTCTTCTCTTCCGTGTGATCTTGAGCCGTTGCTGCCAGGTCGTTCGTTGCTCGCAACCCAGCGATCAAACTGTTTTGTTGCCTCTGAACAGAAAAATCATCGGGTCAGTACGACTGAGTTTTTTTTTCTTTTGTAAATTTCCAAGTTCACGTTTTTTTTTATCGAACTTACTCCAACAGCTCGAATCTTTTTCAAACAACCCTCGAGCCATGTTCGGATAGTCTGCTTAGCGACTTCCTCCTCTATTATATATTCGAATTCCTCTCGAGCTAAAAGTTCTTCGAGCTGAAGGGCTTTCCGTATATCGACCGAACGATAAGACAACATACTGACAAGAAAAAAGAAAACGCACACATGATTCGACATTAATTAGACATTTCGATGGTTCATCAACGTCGAACACTTCTGTGAAATCTTGAGAGATAAATTTGACAGGAGAAGAAACAGCACTGAAAACAAAATTTTGTTGGAAAAGATCGATATTTTGTTCGATACGTTCGACTAAACGTTTTTTTCAATAATCCTAAAAATTGTGTCATCGCAGCAAGAAATATTCCAGAAAATCTCTTCGGAAGCAAACTTTTGTCGTTCCAATCGTAAATTTTGCTGACTATTCCATTAAAAACCAAATATTCCGCCAAAATAACGAAAATTTTGAAATCATCGAAAAATATTTAGTTTACNACATTAATTAGATATTTCGATGGTTCATCAACGTCGAACACTTCTGTGAAATCTTCAGAGATAAATTTGACAGGAGAAGAAACAGCACTGAAAACAAAATTTTGTTGGAAAAGATCGATATTTTGTTCGATACGTTCGACTAAACGTTTTTTTCAATAATCCTAAAAGTTGTGTCATCGCAGCAAGAAATATTCCAGAAAATCTCTTCGGAAGCAAACTTTTGTCGTTCCAATCGTAAATTTTGCTGACTATTCCATTAAAAACCAAATATTCCGCCAAAATAACGAAAATTTTGAAATCATCGAAAAATATTTAGTTTACCGTTTTCAACAAAATATCGGCGATTTTTAACAAATTTCATTTCCAGTGAGTTGTATGATCCTGTGGCATTTGATAACGCCGTATCGAAAGTTCATACGCGATGTCCTCAAAATGCTATTTTTCGAATTTTGATCAGCACTTGGAAACGAGATTCCGAGGAGAAATACGTAGAAAAATTTCCATCAGTTGATTTATCGATGAATTCGAAAGTCTGTCCCTTTTTCTTTCGAAATAGAAAATAATCTGTGCCTTGCATACAGTGTTATTGGGAATTTAATAAAAATAGAGAATTGACGGGGTGNATTGACGCAAAAATACTTGCTTGATAACATCGTGAAAAGTGACGTCTTCGCCATTGTGCAGTCGCTCGAGCTCGTAGCACATATATTTGAACAAAAGTCTGTCCTTTTGTGGATCAGTTTCCAATCGACCTTTCAACAATCGCAGAATGAATTTCACCTGAAAGACAACTGTCGTATCATTGTCTGTAAACGAGCAAACTGTTTCTAAATATTCCTCAAAGTTGAATTGTTGTCAAAAGAGAATTCTGGAGAACAACGTAGGTTGAAAAAACTATGAAAGTAAATGGTAATTGAAACTCTCGTACTCTTCGGACAGGGATAACTCCTCGTTGATGAATGTCCACGACGTTCCATGTATTTTGGAAGTTCCTTATGTCCGCGTAGGACAAGAGAGCATCCTCTTCGTTGGAATAAAAAAGAGAAAAGTTCTCCATGATAATGGCTGGAAGAAAATCTCACTGTTAACTTCGAATTCAATTATTAGTGAATTGATTATTATCGATTTTACAACGAGGAGAATGAACCTTACCCACGAGAAGATTAAGCACGATGTACGTGATAATTACGTAAAAAGTGCAGAAATATATGAGTGAGGCGTGAAAATTTCCACAATCCGTTTCCCAATAGTTGGCTGCAGGGGTGCAATAAGGAGGTTGCACCATACAGTCGTGCATTATTTTGTTCCAATCTTCACCGGTAACGATACGAAACAGCATCGCAACCCCAGTAACGGGAGACTCGAAATTTGCGCGTCTGAAAAATATTAAAAAACAGCAAAATATTGAAAACTCTTTTTTTCCACTAATTAGGAAAATGTTATCACTATCGAATGATTGAATTCCAATGGCTTTTGATATTGAATGCGAAATCCATCACTTTTATTGAGAAAAAAAAAAACGGCTATGGTATGCCGAAGAAAAAAAGTTTTCTACTCTCGATGTTCGAAAAATCGACAGAAATCTGACAACTTCGTTTGAATGTTTATTTTCAAAGCTTTTTTTTGACAATTGCACGTCGATGCTGACGATTACCGTGACGGAATGAAAATACTTTGAGCTTACCTGCCAATTCCCTCGCCATATTTGACAGTGCCAAAGATAATAGTACCAGCCAGAGCGTAGAAAAAAACGAGAAGAAACATTCCGAAAATAATGAAGAAACTTTTGCAGACAGAGACACCAACAGTGAGCATGAGCATTTTTAAGGTCGTGTGCTTTCCGGTTATGGTGAAGAAACGTAAAATTACCACCATGAAACCGATCACGTAGGAAAGATCATTCTGTTAGCAAACAAACAGAAAAAAAAGAGGAAATTTATGTAATTATTAGACGCTAATTATTGATTATATCAAATTTTTAAATTATATTGAAAAAAAAAGAAAACAAAATCTAGTGGATTTTCTTTTTACATACCATCATAGTGCAATGAATTACGATCCATATTACACCAACAACAGTGACGAGGAGATCATATCGATTTCTTCGTGATTGCCAATATCCACGTGGAGTAAATGCGATATTTTTCATTATCACTTCAACGACGAATATTAAAACAAGTATCGTTGATACAGTCGCCAATGCTTCGGTGTGTTTCTCCTCACTTCGCCACTGTTGATTACAATCATCAATTATTTATTTATTTTAAATAAATATGCAAATTAGTCCATTTTCCCCAAACAGAACGACAGGAATTTTTTTTACGTTTAGATTCTATGAGGATTTTTTCGGGAATTTAAAATTTCGAATATGTATATTTTGAGTTGTTGCAAAAATGCTTTGAATAAACTTACCGAGACACAAAGTAACGCACTGTTGATCAAAACCATAACGGCGATGAATCTTTTGAAATAAATATTTTGCGTTATGTCGTATATGAATGCTCGGAATTTTTTCCCATCCGGTCTTGGTGGTAAATGCAAAGGCTGAGCGATTTTCAATCGCTTCTTAAGATCGCACCATCGTCGTTGATCTACCGTCAACAAAGCTGTACCTTTGTTTTCTGAATAATTGGCAATAACGACGCCCACGAATAACGTCAGACCGATCATGCAGCCAAGGAAAATGTAAATATGAATATAAACCGCGTGGACCTGTTGAAATTAATTGTTTCCATGATTATCAATAGTTAACCTTCAGAGAGTCTAATCAAATCCCCCCCGCCTCTGTAAATAATCGCCAATTCAACTCTGCGCTGCGAGGTTGATGTGAATTTTTAGTTACAAATTCACATTTTTCTCATTTTAGCGACAGCAAAAAGCTACAGAACGACCGAAATGCAATCGATGGTTGTTCTGACACAGTGAGCAACTCCCATTGTCGTACAGTTGCTTTTTCGTTTTTATTCCTTCTTCGCAATTTTCCCAAAACTTGTGATGCCGTTAGTTTGCAATTTTGTTTTAGGATTGATTCAGTTTTCGAGTGTTTTTAAAAAATGCGTGATTGAATTTTCTTTCTGTGTATGCACTGAGCCAGTAGGAATGGAGATTTTTACGTCTCCAGTCTTGAGAAGAAATTGTAGAAATGTTAACGTACTTGTCCGAGAGCTTTTATGAGCACGTCCCTAACGTCCAGCCATCCCTTGAACGAAAGTACTTCGAACAGCGCCAACATTGCATCTCCGATGTTATCGAAATTGAATCTTCTCGGATTAGCCCTGAAAGGGTAAAGAGAAAATTGGGTCATTTAGCAACGTTGAGGAAATGCTATAAAATGAGTTTTTTTAAGTTGAAGAAAGTTTCAATTCTCACCAGACTCTCGGGACCAGAATGGAAGGGTAACTCTCGTTTGCTCCTGGTTTCAATTTCATTTTCGTTACGAAGACTCGTCTCATGAATACTCCGACGCAATCTTCTCGTTTTAAAATTGTCGGATCGTTGCATCGTGCCAATCGACCGCCGTACAATTGTACACCGTAACTCGCAAACACGAACATCAGCAGAGCCAAAAGTGTTGATACGAGTAATATTTCTTTGAAGCCTCGACACAGCTCGTAAACAACTTTCCTCATGTGAGGTACCAACGTAAAGATTCTCAAGGGTCTGACACATCGCAGGATCATTAATAACTGGGCTCCAGAATTTGGCGAAACACTTTTTGGCATCCAGCACAAAAATACCAGACTCACCTAATCGCGAAAAAAAAAAAATATATTATTTCATTAGAAACAGGAGAAAATTTTGGAACTTGAAAAATATTGAGAAGATCGATATTTTTTTGCACTTTTTTCGCCAGATCGTTTTAATGGGTTTTCAAGGTAATTTTTTGGCAATTATCTAGGGGTGTGCGAATAGTGATCGAATCGAATCGAATCGAATATTGAAATTCGATTTTTTAGTCGAGTATTCGATTTTTTAGTCGAATATTCGATTTTTGAATCGAATATTCGTCGAATTTTCGAGTATTCGATAAATTTCCGAATATTTGATGAATTTTCAATTCGATTTTCGAATAGAATATTCGAGCACAATTTTCAAGTATTTCTTAAATTTTCAAATATTTGAATATTCGAAAGAAAATCGAATATTCGAAAGAAAATCGAATAATCGAAAAAAAATCGAATATTCGAAAAATAATCGAATACTCGAAAAAATCGAATATTCGGTTTGAAATTCGAATCAAACAATTCGATTCGATTTGATGCCGAATATTCGAAGTTTTCAAATATTCGCACACCCCTACAATTATCTCTTTGGAAAGAGAATCACTTTGTTTTTAAAAATCTCGCAATTTATTTTAAAAACGATCAACACGATTTTACTTGTCGGTTGAAAATTTAAATCTTTGACGAAATTCTGCGCAGGAAACTCACTACGTAAATGAATACGTCCAGTACGGAGGCGACGTCTTTGATGTACGCTTTCGGCGTGAAGAATAGGCCGTCGGCAAGAATCTTGAGGGCCAGTTCGATGCTCATAAATATCACGAAACCGTATTCAGCGACTTGCAAAGCTGGTACTTCCATAACACGAAATTTTGGTGTTTCGAACATCATCGAAATGCAAGATAGAGTTGTCGCACAAATCATGACCCAATCGAGATAAGTCACGAGTCCCAAGAAGTTGCTGGTCAGAGAATCATTGATGACGAGAGGTTTACGTAAAAGAATAGGCATCGAAATTTTTAGTGCAAAAATTTATTGAAATATTGCTCCGAACTTACTGCAAGCTTTTGTATTGAACTTTCCTCTCCTTTCCCGTCAGAGGATCTTTGAGTCTTGCGTCGTATCGTGCATAAACGAGCAACTGACAGATTTTTCGGAATTTACTTTCTCGCGGAACAGCAAATAACGGGGTATCGAAAAATGGATGATTTTCTCGCAAATCATCTTCCCGCTGATTCCTGCGTGCAAGGAAAGTCAATGAAGAGAAATTCGTTTTCCCCCGACGTTCAACAATATTTTCCATACTTTTTACAGTTGTAGGACGTTGAGTAAACTTTTTGTTAAAATACCTTCTCATTTCGGCTTGTTGGCGCTTAGCCTGCAGTAATTTTATGTCCAAATCGTGAGGTCTGCTTCGAGACGAAGTGACTCGATTCATTGCTCCTATGTCACCGTTTTCAACCAGATGTTCGTACGTTTGCTTCAGCTTTATCGAACCACTTCGTACACTTCTACGTATAGACCTGAATGACAATAATACGAATTAAAAAATAGAGATTCAATTTTAGTTCATTTTTATTTTCGTCATTTTTGTTGCTTCTCAAACTCTGAACTTCACGTTGGGAATTCATGCGATAAGTGGAAAAGTTTTAACATCTTTTTAAAATTCAATTAACGAAATTTTTAGCATGATCTGCTCGAAGGACATCGAACACGAGGGAGGAACGCGATATAAAGTCGCTGCAGTATTGAGAAATTGAGTTTCTATTGTATTTTAAAGTCACCAACTTTTTTTGATCGATTCTCAACTGCTTAGCACTGCTAACAGTTCCCTGTGGCTTCAGGAGACCTTTCCCAGGCACCGGAATCATAGCCGAATCCCCGAGTAACAATCTCTGGTTATTCGAGTCACTGAAATCAAATTTTGTGAAAATTGACAGATTTTCTTTTCGATTATTTCCTTTTGTTGCTTCCAGCGCACTTTGAGCTTAGAGGAAATAGATTAATGCGTGATTTACTTGATTATGTAAATGATGGCAGCTTTTTTCAAGCTCGTTACCACATTTCGAACTTTTGGTGGATTGTTTAAAATTTTAACTGGACGTTGTTTCCGGTAAACCATTTTCGAGTCGAAAGTCTCGTGAATCTTTTTCGTACTTTCATTCTCATCGTCTTCGACCTCGAATACGAATTGGCGCATGAAACTTTCGCGTACCTTAAAGAATCACAATAAATCGATCATTCTCACGAATTCACTTGCGCGATTATGAATCTTTGTGAATTTAACGGACCTTTGGTAAATTAAAGTCCGAAGGAACTTTGTGCAAACACGTCATTTGTGGACTGTCAGGAAATTTCTCAAAAATTCGCAAACGAAATGGCAGCGTTTCCTTTATCTCTGCGCTCTGTTCACGAAATTTCAACTGCTTGAGCTTTTTTATGTCCTCATCGAGCTCGAGATTGTCGAGGATCACAGCGACGAAAAGACTCAGCACGATCTGTGGAGCAAAAGCAAGATTCGTGCGATTATCAAGTTTAAATTCGCGAAAATTATGATTGAGGGTAATTTTGGAATTTTTTCCACTAAAAAAATGCTGCTTACCAGAGTGACGAACAGATGGTACAGAATGAAGTAAACCGCGACTAATGGTGCCATGGTCTCGTGAGTTCTGACCATCGTTTCGTCCATAACTTCGACCCAAGCCTCTTGGGTGAGAATTTGGAACATGGACATGAAAGCCTATTGAAAAAAAAACACACACACAAAATTGACCAATCGTCTTGAACGACAATCCATCGGACATTTCGTCTTTGGTTTTCTGCAGAAAAAAACGACGGATTTTACCTCAGGAAAGGTTTCGAATTTCGTGAAATCGCAAAGAAAGCAGAAAAGTTGCATTGAAATGCTCGAAGAAATGACGAGCAAGCACATTGTGAAAATAATCAGACTTCCAAGTTTTTTGCCTGGTCCAAAAATTTTGTAAACAAAGTCCTCGAGCATCGGTGATGCTTTGATGAGTCTGACGACTCTGAGAACCTGCGAAATGAATAAATAATCATTTATCTCGTCACAAGTGCTGATTTTAATTGTTTGCCAATTATTTGACGATCTCGAGTGGCCTCCGCCATGAATTTTGGTGTGAATCGAATTACCTGAAAGTATGTGAAGGCCGAAGCATAAAAGCAGGGAAGTATGTGGACGGTCGTGCCAAGGGCGAGTAAGAGTTCAAACTTATGAATGGAGTGTTTGTAGTAGCTTCGGAATCCAAGACACCAAATTTTGAAGAGAGTCTCGAGATCGAGAAAAATGGTGAAAGCGATTTCGGCGTAGTAGTAATTGTCGTAGTACGTGTGTCTCGGTCGATCGTCGTGTTTGAAGTTCATTGATGCAGTTGTAATGCCATTTGCAAGAATAGCACACATGACGACCATACGAAAATGAGGAGATCGAAGTATAGCGTGACAAACGGGCGATGCCAAACTTCCGTGTTTGTTTTCATCGAGTGTAATTAATTTCCAACCGTTATCATCGCCGGATAAAATTTGCGATGCTGAACTGTTGGTAATGTGTCCTCGAATTCCCCACATTTGTTGAAATTGCACGCGAATCTCGTTAAATGTTTCCGTTATAACGGCGATAAACACGTTCTTAACGAGCCATGCGAGGAAAAATATCATCGTGCTGAAATACAGGACGGCTCTCCATGCTGGTAAACTGTCGATTGCACGATACATTATGAAGACCCAACCCTCTTGAGAAGCGGCCTGATAAACGGTGAAAATACTCGTTGCTAGAAAAGACGAAAGACAAAAACAATTTCCCATTAAAAAATCAAACAAAAAAAAGGCAATTATTTTCGTGATTTATTTTCAAATTGATGGATAGGAGGCTGGGGGTTAATATTACGAATAACCAAATTGTCGAACAGCTAATAATTCGGAATTTTGGTATTCATAAAATTAAATAAAAGAAAAGTAAGAAAGTCGAAATCAAATTTTTCAAGTGACTAAAAATTCGAAATACAAAATAGCGAACGTCAAAAATGGCGAACGTCAAAACGGCGAGCGCCAAAATAACGAACGCTAGAATAGAATAGAATAGAATAGAATAGAATAGAATTCGTTATTTTGGCGCTCGCCGTTTTGACGTTCGCCATTTTTGACGTTCGCTATTTTGTATTTCGAATTTTTAGTCATTTGAAAAATTTGATTTCGACTTTCTTACTTTTTTTTTATTTAATTTTATGAATACCAGAATTCCGAATTATTAGCTGTTCGACAATTTGGTTATTCGTAATATTAACCCCCACCCGGATAGGAAATATCAAAATATGTTCCTTCCGATATATCGACCAAGATACGACTATTTGAACAAAGAAATTTTTTTAGTTCTCAATGGACTGGGAAAATTCTTCCTTTCAGTACAACTGGAAAGAAATTTTCAAATACCGAATTCGTCGAATCCATTGAATCCCATAATGTACTTTGAAAGTTCGAGTTTCATGCAAGTCATTCCCTCCGGACACTGATAACCCGATTCGGGATCGGTCGAACAAAATGTGTCGGGTATGGCCAAGCTGTTGATCGTGATGTGCTTTGGATGTGTTGTGTTGAGAACACAGTGATTTTTCAGCTCTCCAAAAAATTGTACACCGAGGAGACCATAGAGTGACATGAAGAAGAGAAAAAATAATGTCACGTTGTAAATCTGTTGACTCGAACGCCTGAAGCATGGAAAAACAGTGGACATTGTTAATTATTCGCAATTTGGGTTTGATAATTATCGAAATGTTGCATTATTTATACGAACTTGAATATCTGATTGATTCGGGCCTTCGGCATAGAGAATTTTAGAAATACGCGTAAGAAACGTATCATAATTAAGGGCCTTGGTGAACGTATGACAGACGCTGCACTGAATTTCAAAACTAAACCGAGCATCTCGAACATCTGGAGAATAACTGACAGCCAGAGGAAGAGTACCATCGTCGCGTCGAATTGGCACCAGTGATCTTTCAAGTAGGACTTGTCTCTCTGGTTAAACAGAGAACCAATATAATTGACGGAAAAAATGCTCTTTTACGAAAAGTTCATGCAAGCAGTATTGTTCCGTGTTTTTCGAACGTAAACAAAAAAAAAAAAACATCTAGCGGACCATTCGGTAGTGGCGATCTAACTAATTCATGTAAAGTGTAAATCGATGTTTCGTCATAGGATTTCGTTTACCTTCAAAATTCCGCGTATGTGCATTTTTGCGATCATTTCAGCGGTGAAGAGAAATGTGACTATGAGATCGCATGTAAAAGTGACCCACTGAAGTTCCGGCACCTTTTCGAATGTCTTCGGAGTGTTGAGACATACCGAGGCGAGTGATACCAGAGCACATAGTCTCATCGATCTTCGCACCCATTGCTACGAAAAATGAAATTCTTCATAATTTATGGCAAAGAAATGTTTTTTTTTTTTTTTTATTTCCCAAGAAACTTGGATTTGCAAGGATGGATTTGCGTGGCTAATTAACAATATATTTTTATTCAACAGATCGATTCAGTCGGTACAATCACAAAACGATTAGTGGGTCTTTACCTTATTAACCCATTCGATGTCGGCGCTCTCATTGAGGGACTCCTCCGGGCCGTAGTCAGCCAGAACGGGTTCCCCCTTGAGACTCTGTTTCCGCCCCAACATCATAATAGGGATTATGTTCGCAATGGTGAGGCCTACGGAAGAGCATCGATCTGATTATCAATGACGTATCGAAGCTTTCGAGAGTTGAACGATTCAAACGACTTTGTGCATGTTTAATAAGGAATCCTCGATTGACTCATCCGTATACAGGATCATCGAGTGCGACACGTGCGATCGAGAAACATTTTATAAAAGCTTTCATCAGTTTTTCTCGGTACGACAACATTTTTTTATATTTATATGATACACACTAAATCCTATCGTTGTTTAGTTAAGCTTACTGACTCTTAACTAACGTTACGACGATTACAAAAATTCCTACTCATTAATCCTCTGAAGTCTCCCATTTGTTTAATAAATAAATTAACTTTTTCGTTTTTATTCGTTCGAAGCAATCGCTATTCTACAAGGTACGATGCCGTTTGCTCGCAGTCCTTTTTATAACAGACTACGTTTCAAAGTGTCTTCGAAAACCGTGTGGTTCCATGTATTTTTTTTTTTTTTTCATATATGACAAGAACCACTTGGCACGGAGCTTCAAAGGATTATTCAATCGAATGTCTAATATTAAGGTATAACTATCGCAGAATGGGTTGATTTAGGATTTTCTTGAAATTTAGTGTAAATATTCTTGACATTAAAACGAACAACTTTCCTATGAGACGAAACATTTTCTGCCGTCTAGAATTTGAGATATTTCATTTCCAATTTTATATTTTTCCCATCTAAACGCATGTAAATTGAAGTCGCGTTTCTTTTGTTTTTTCTTGCAACTTTTTTAACGAAACGTCACTTCAATTTACATGCGTTTAGATGGGAAAAATATAAAATTGGAAATGAAATATCTCAAATTCTAGACGGCAGAAAATGTTTCGTCTCATAGGAAAGTTGTTCGTTTTAATGTCAAGAATATTTACACTAAATTTCAAGAAAATCCTGAATCAACCCATTCTGCGATAGTTATACCTTAAAATGAACGCGTTTCTCCCCTACAAATATAAATGCAAGAGTTCTTATTCTTTCTCCATAAAAGCAGATTAAAATAATAAACTAATTTCTAATGTATATCAGCGAATCGATTACTTGGCGACAGTATTGATTTGAATATTGTCTGTTGTATCTGGTTACTTGATAAAAAGTTGATAAACGATTAATCAGTTTGTCGAAATGTTATGCGATCGAATTTAGCATGCACATTCATTGAAATATCAGTCGGTGATGATGAAGAAGATAGAGACGAAATATTTAATGGAGTAAATCTTCTGCTCGTTCTCCTCCGAAGTGTCTAAATAATCGAAGGGCCATTTCGACGACTCGTGTACAAACAAATCAATCTACTGGGTCAACAAAACGATAAACAAAATATACCACACGGATACAGTCCATTTTACAACTCGACACACGTTTATCACAGAGATAACCACATTTTCGACAAGCACACGCATATATATAATACATATGTATAATATATATGCATTCTATTATACTCACGTCGCCCCAATTTTAATTTCACCGTTATTATTGTCAAAACATTAGCTGGAAAAATTATTTTCAAAGCATAAGCGATAATTGTCACATTTATTTTAGTAAATATTCATAACGTACACATTTCAATATCATGGAATCTCGCGCGAGTATGTATATATACATGTACACATATTTCGAATAATTAAACGCGCCCAGGACTATTGAGGACCCATACGTCCTGATGGACACGATGCCAAAGTTCGGAGAGAAAATTTGAAATAAACAATCAACGCATTTATTTGATAATGAAACGATTTTTTCTTTACAGTTATCTTTTCACACAGAAACTCAAGGGAACTTGTGGTCTCTATAGAGAGTCCCAACGACTTTTTCATCCTCGTGATGGAAGAAATATTTAAATCGAGAGTGGATTAAAATCTCTTGGTTAATTATTCTGATAAAAAATGAAAAATGGAGAATTTTTGGTTGTTTGGTTAATCGTGGAAAGAAATTTATTCAGTCGTCATTGTTTAGTCACTCACCTTTTGATTTACGATGCGAACGACAAAGTACTCTGCCCTCAAGGCAATTTCTCGTTATAAACTACATCTCACATATTGTTAACTTTCACGATCAACGATTAATATAGACATTATTTTTGACGAAAACATCGACGGCATGGCCCTCGTACATATTTAGCTATTTCTTTTTCGAAGGGGTCGTCGCGAGCACAGAGCCAGCTGAGCGTCATTCGGGCATGTGCCGTGGCTCACATCTCCCTATGTTTCTCATCTCTTCTGCGGATCAATATTTCAAGGGTTCGACGAAACGCACGCATCCACCGCGGAGAGTTCGGATCTTCAGAGAACAGGAATCTTCGTTACCTTTGTCCCAGTTTCCTTTTCGTTACCCCATTCCCTGTCTCACCCTTGCCTTCTCCTCCCAATCGATCGATTCAGATCACAAAGATTTTCTCCTTAAACTCTTGATTACGCCATGCACTCGAACCAAAATTTCATAACACAATTTCTTCTAAGCTTTTCCACACCGAGCACCTCACGTCTACGTCACTTTTCCCTAATGCACTGTATGTATTTGCAGGAGGACCAAGAGAGATGCGAGCAAACTCGTAGAAAGCCCGATGGACACGCACACATTTTTTCTTCGATCGCAACCAGTGTCTTGATCCTCTAAAAGTAACTAGGGCCAGTTGTCAGTGAGTTTTAAACGACGTTGTTTACTATCACGATAACCGCATGTTTTATTCGTCGCTACATAATTGTACAATCGTAAGTGATCCACGATTCGAGTAAAAAAACCATGATTACTAGATAAAGTATAACAAGCTCGAAGAATATACAAATACCAGGCTCGAGAACCAATTTTCATGATAAGATTGACGATCTAGAAATGTTTACATATGCTACAGCCACAAATTCAAATTCAAGACTCTTTTGCGTTGCTACGATTGTTGAAGTGTTGAAAAATTCTTATTAGTCTTCAATATTATTCAATTCAATTAATCGTACCGTATAAATGACACAGAATTATTCTAACGAGGAAAATACAAATAACTACGATAATTACAATAATACTTATTTCAACTTTGATCATAATTATGAAACACCGAACAAGGGTGGCGAGGAAGGACAGCACGAGATTTTTACGCCACGATTCTGAGCTTTTGATAACGAAAAGATTTGTTTTTCCAATTTCTGTTATCAAAGTCTGTCCTCAAGTTCCTTGAGTATACTTCGCGGAGTCACAACTCTCGCCACACTTGGTACTTTTCGAACGAATCGACTGAATGTTGCCGGAAAATTAGTTTCACGATTTTCAGAATTGGATCGAAGGCGCAACTTAATTTTGACGCCAAACATCGATTTCCGTTGGGGTCAAATTGACCCCGAGTAGCAACTTGAAGTAAATTTTTTTTGTTGTTGTATAGATCAAGGGGGATGATGACGATGCACGTTCAATTTTCGTCGTCATCTTCGGTTACTGTAGCATCCTCTTGAACCTCACGATAATCGAGCTCAAGGGCAGCTAGATCTTCCCTTGCCTCCGAAAATTCACCCTCTTCCATCCCTTCTCCGACGAACCTGAAATGAAATAAGAAAAAAAGACACAGAAATGCTTAGAAAATTGGCCTCGGATAATTTGGAATCATTAAGTTTGTCTGATTACAAAATAGAAATTGTTTTCATTCGAATTTACGATAAAATATTGCGTACCAATGAACGAAAGCTCGCTTCGAATACATCAAATCGAATTTGTGATCGATTCGGGCCCAGGCATCTACGATGGCTGTCGTATTGCACAAACAGCATACTGCTCGCTCGGCTTTCGCGAGATCGCCACCTGGCACGACCGTAGGTGGTTGATAATTTATTCCAACCTAGAGGCAACTCACACATTCATTTTTCATTATAAACAGAATTCATTTGACTCTGGATGTGTTTGAGAGAGAATTATAAAAAAAATGTCGATGGCTTGATAAAAAGAAAAACAGTTTGAAAAAAAATTCGAACGCTAACGTGCACGAACGAAAATTTACGAACTTTGAAACCCGTTGGACACCACTCCACGAATTCCACGTGCTTCTGTCCCTTGATCATAGCTATAGCAGCGTTAACATCTTTCGGGACAACGTCACCCCTGTACAGCATGCAAACTGCCATGTATTTTCCTCTTCGAGGGTCGCAATTCACCATTTGATGATTTGGCTCGAAGCACGAACTCGTTATCTCGGCAACAGTCATTCTCTCGTGGCCTGCTTTTTCCGCTGACATGACTGGTGCGTAAGTTGCCTGAATATGTAAGTGAAAATTCATAAAATTGATAGAGACATTTTTTTTTTTTTTTCAATAAAATGCACTGGCTGCTGGAAATGCATCTTGCTTCGTTTTATTTTATAACCGAGTTTCCAATTTCAAAAATAACCGATTAAGAGTTTATTCCAAAATTCAACTAAATATATTGCATTCGCGTACGGATTTTCACGATTCGGCTTACGAGAGGAAAATGTATTCTTGGATAAGGCACAAGATTAGTTTGAAACTCTGTGAGATCGACGTTGAGAGCACCATCGAAACGTAGACTCGCAGTGATCGATGAGACAATTTGTCCAATCAGACGATTCAGATTGGTATAAGTTGGCCTTTCGATCGACAAATTGCGTCTGCAAAGTTCGTAAATCGCTTGATTGTCGACGATGAAAGCAACCTCGCAATGTTCAAGGGTAGGATGCGTGTACAGTATGGCATTGTAGGGCTCGACGACTGCGGTTGACACCTGTCAAAAGAACCAAGTCGACGATTTTATATTGAACGAAACGAGTGTCCGATATAATTTTTTTATTACCAACAAAGTTATGAGAATTTTCAACTTGGAAAAAGGGGGGGGGGAGATAAATAGCAACGAATGAGGATTTTTCGAATATGCGATACGTTCGGTATTATTGGTATCTCGATAATAATGAATAAATATCATTTCGACAGACCTGAGGAGCTGGATAAATACTGAACGTGAGCTTGCTTCGTTTGGGGTATTCGACGGAAAGTCTTTCCATGAGCAAACTCGAGAAGCCGGAGCCAGTACCACCGCCGAACGAGTGAAATATTAAAAAACCCTGAAGACCACGGCATTGCTCAGAAATTCGTCGTATTCGATCTAACGTAAGGTCGACAATCTCCTTTCCTGATTGCAGTGCGACATTTGGACTGTTAATATTCGACAATTGAAGCGTTACGCCCGAAAACACACACACAAGGTATTAATTCAAAAACTGCTTGTAACAACAATGAAGAAAACAGCAATACCGATTGTATAATGTCCACGAGCGTAATTATTGGCTGCGTCTTCTTTCCCAGTTATGAGCTGCTGGGGGTGAAAAAGTTGCCTGTAAGTCCCGGTACGAACCTCATCTGCATATTGGAATTAAAAAAAATGGTTAATTCTATGGTGAAAAAGAAAACTGGGTCAATTTGACCCAGAGTGTCAACGAAGAGACTATCGAGCCAAATATTTTCAAAGTCTCATTCCCATCGCGTTTTATCAACGAGCTCGAATAAATCGTTGCGTTTACGTAAACATATTTCTACGTTCTTCACGTTCCACTTGCCTACTACTGTGGGTTCGAGATCGATGAAAACTGCTCTTGGCACGTGTTTTCCCGATCCCGTTTCCTCGAAGAATGTATTGAAGGAATCATCTTCGTAGTCCGGAGTAACATCACTGGGCATTTGACCATCCGGATGGATTCCATGCTCCAGACAATACAGTTCCCAGCAGGCGTTCCCCATCTGAACGCCTGCCTGGCCAATGTGTATCGATATGCACTCACGCTGAACGCATGAAACAAAAACCAGACACAGGCTTCCAGTTTTAGTGGCAGATATCGTGGAGCAACGAATCCAGTTAATTCGTAATGGAAAGATTCGTTTGCGTAAGAATCAAGGAGGCAAGTCATTTCACGAAATCAATTAATCCTCAAATACAACACTGAGTCTCCTCGACGTCATTCATTCCTTACATTCGTTTTTCCACAATCATATCTAAACTCTAATTAATCAGTTGAAATAACTACCCGTTTCGACATTTTTTCATAGAGTTTCGATTGAGAGTTCATCGTTGATTTTAAAAGTAGCCTGATCAGCAATAAAATTCAGTGGTTTTGAATGATCCGCAGTTACGTTCGTATGAAAAACTTTTCGGAATCGGACACATGGAAAAACGAAAACTTTTCACAGCGTGAAATGAGGAAAATATCACTTGTACGATAGTTGACCGGTAACCGACTGACGGAAGCATGAAAAACGTTCAAACTTTGACTACCCTGCGATTCTTACTTGCCAGGAAGTTCAATAATAATAGCAGACAATATCTATATGCTCGTCCGCCTTGACCCAGTCAAAGGTATAGCATTAATATTAATAATGCAACCTTTACTGGAAGAATGCTGCTTTGCAGCCGACGGTGGCATTCCCTTCGATAATGTACAGACATAGTCATAGACGGTGCACAACATAGAAATGCACTTGTGCAGTTCTGAACTGCTCTGTGTCTATAGGCTCGAAGAAAAATCGATTTCAAACGTTGTCACGATGTGTAACCATAGTAGCTCAATAACGTCAAGTTATTTTACAATACAAAGTGTCTCTATAAATATATTTATATTTATAAACGCTAACTAAACCAAATCGCGTTTCGTAAATCTGCCAAAACTTTTTTGTTCATTCATTTTGGAGCCATTTTCAATAAATTCAAAAATTATCCATTTATTAAGGCGCTCTGCAGGAAAAATGAACTTTCTAATAATTTCAATTATTTCCTCAACAACAGCGATTAATTGGTCGCACAAACTCGTTTGAAAAGAAATTTATCAATTTTTTTAAACACCATACTACGGAATTAATGTCACGGATAATTTCTGATGATTATAAATAATTGAACGGGAATATCCAATTGATTGGGAATTAATTTGGATGTCTTGTTTATTGCGATCTCATTATCGTTGTCAAATAAGCTTAGGAATCTTATGTACAGGTAACGAAGTTGATATCGATTTTTCATTATCTTACAGAGAGTTAATGGTGCTGCAAAACCAGAGCTCAAGACATGAATTTTTGAAGCCGTATGCTCGACCTCGATCATTAGAAACGAATACGGAAAAAAGTAGGTAAGCATTTGGTTACGAATTTCACTTTCATTGGAATCTCAGTGAATTATTTCAATACATCGAATTAGTCAACGTTATGTCCGTTTTAAAAAATTCCATCTCTCGCAGAATCGTTGCTGGAGCAGAAGGAAAAATTGGGGAAAACTTACCATGGTTGTTCCTTCGGTCAACGAAGTAGATAATGTGAGCGGCGCGCTCTCCAATAGTGTCACTTTCCAACTAGAACGTTTCACCTCATCAAACGACCTGATGACTACGTGTAAGTTTTATGTGGAACATTTTTATATATGCACAATAGCGTGAGTCGAATGTTTTGTGATCGATTGTCATAAGCCATGCATGGTGCGGGGACTAATATGCGATGGTGCATTGATGAGAAAAAGTGTCACGAGAATGAGCATGAAACATTTTTATAAACACGAGCGTTTGTCACAGTGAATTTGCCCAAGACCGAATTCTTAGTTACAATTCTATTTCCGGTTGAAATTTCCAGACTCAATAATTTTAAACCTGTTCGTCTTTTTGCTTGGAAATTCGATCACATATTTTCATTCGTTGGTACAAATTCTTTTGAGGAAATGGAAGAAATTTATTAAAAACTTGAGGAAATCTATTCTGAGATAATTTTCAGGGATGATGTCAGAATTGAGGCGTAATGATTGTCACGTTTTGTTTTATGACTCGCAGAAGAAGCGAGAGGGTAGAAAATGTCGACAATAGGAATGCAGCATATTGTCATTTTATGAAAAAATAATGTTTCACTGTCTCATTTTCATAGCATCGAACTCTGTCCTGATAAAAATTCAAAATATGTCAGTTTTTTTATTACAAGTTCCAAAACCAATGATAAGGTTCGCTGAAGCTGAAAATCTCACGAGTCTCTATGTGATTGGGATGTCGATAGTTTTTATTTTCCGAAATATTAAAACGTTCGATCGAATAATCGTAATTTGATATTGGGTGGAACTTGATAAATGCTCGAAACACGCCCACTCGCACACTCTGGGAGAAGTACGAAGAGCAAGTATTGAGATCAGTCAGAGACGAAGAGTGCCTCAATGCCGAGCATTTTTCTCATTGACACAGAAAGTCCTTGTAATCGCGAAAAATAACAATAAAAAAACATCAAAAATACAATTGATCAACTAGGAATAGAGAAACCGAAAGGTGGACGGCACAATGGCCTCAAGGTCATTATTGCTGGTCGTTTTAATAATCGGTGCGTGTAGCGCTTGGATGGATGAAAGGTACGAGAATTTTTTGCACTCCGAACGAGACAGTAATGCATGAACAATGTTCTAATTACAATGTTTTATCTTTTCATAATAATTGATCGATAAATCGTTCTCGGAAGACCGATCCTCGAGACGCAAGATGGAAATCTGGTGATTGCCAGTGCAAAGGATCGAAACATAACTTTGCTGACGTTTGGGAAAAGCACCGTCAATATAAACGACATAAATCTCCTCGATGTTTCGATAAGGGTGAGTTTTGAAAGAAGAAAAATGTAAAAAACTAACTGCTCAATCCGAAAAGAAAAAAACACATTTAAATTTCAATTTTTACGAACGTCAGGCACACGATGCTGCGCAAATTGTCGAAAATTGGGAAAATGGACATTTGCTCATTATGATGAAAGACCTCAATCGGATTTCGGCAGCGATCGAAGGTCCAAATGGTTTGCAGAGACGTTTGCGTAATCTTGAACTTGGGGTGGACATGAACTTGACCGGCAGGCCAGGAAGCTCGAGAGGAAATAGAGTATGAAACGTTTTTTTGTTTCTAAATGCCTCATTGAGTTTTTTAATATTCTGGGTCAACGAAAATGTTTGATTGCAGCTCAACGATCCTCTGATGTTCGTAGCCACTTTACGTAACTTGACAAGAAGGGTAAGTTGACATTTAAAGATTGTTCGAGCTCATTTCGCTCGGAATTAAGAGACTTGCAAATAAATTTTCCTTCCGCAGGTCCGTACTATAGAAAACACATTGAAGACAATGAGGAACGATTTACTGAACCCTGCGTGTGTCAGCGGGCCATGTGGGCACGGTGGAACCTGTATCAGGATTTACAACGGATATCAATGCCTCTGCCCGCCAAATTGGGAGGTATTATGAGAGCGAAAGCAAAATATCAATCAGTGTAATTTCAATAATTATCGTGTTAACAAAATGAGAGTCATTTGCGTGATAACAGGGTCCAGATTGTAACGACGATGTGGATGAATGTGCGAATTTTGCCGGTACGGATTTGGGCTGTCAAAATGGAGCCACATGTATAAACTTTCGAGGCGGCTATCGGTAAGTAGCAAAAAAAATCCAACTATGATTTTTTATTTGTTGGAATTCGTTTCCTTGAGTTTCCAGCAGCAATTATATTTTCCAGCCCTTTTGCCAGCATGCCAAAGACTTTGGATCTGCTTTTTAACGTGGATTCTTATCATCTTTGTGCTCCAACTTATTTTTTCAATAAAAACTAAAAGAAAGACGTTTTTTTCGTTGCTTCACAGATGCAACTGTGCCACTGGCTGGCATGGAATTCATTGCAGGACAAAATCAAATGCCTGTGACGCTCAGGACTCTCGAGAACTTTGTGGCTTTGGAACTTGTGTACCGAAGACTGGCTCGATACTTGGATACACTTGCATTTGTGATGCGGTATGAAAACAAACCGATTTATTCATTTATCCAAAGCATTCCCTTCGTGTGTAACTGATTTTTTGGTCCTTCTTCATAATTTAATTTTACGCGAGTAAATACAAAGTTTTTGAGAATTTATTATAATGAGAGTTATTTTCTTAATGGAAGATCGAGGCGCGACTAATATCTTGAAATTGGTAGCTCTCTGATCCACCGGATGTGTACACGATTTGTGAATTTCCAGGGCTGGCAATCTTCGGGGACAGATCCAGCTTGCACAACCGACGTGGACGAGTGCGCTGGCAAACATCCAGCATGTTCAATGAGTCCGTTCGTGCCGTGTTTGAACGTGCCCGGAAGTTACCGGTGTGCCATGTGTCCACCCGGATACACCGGAAATGGTCATTATTGCACGGACATTGACGAGTGTGCGGTTGACAACGGTGGGTGCAGTTTGAACCCGAGAGTCCAGTGCATCAATACCGTTGGATCCTCGAATTGCGGTCCATGTCCGGCAGGCTATCAAGGCAACGGAAAGACTTGCACTTACGTTGGTTTGTGTGGCGTCAACAACGGTGGCTGTCATCCCCTTGCAACCTGCGTCGAAAATACTAACTACAACAATCTTTATCCACAATGTAATTGTCCCGCTGGCTACCATGGCCCTGGGATTGGACCTCAGGGTTGTGTTCCTGGTGCGGACACGGTCAATCCTTGTTCCAACAATCGTTGCGTTCATGGCACTTGTCACGCCAATGGTGCTCTCTACACGTGCCAGTGTAATGCAGGATTTACGGGTAAGATCCAAAATTTTTGTTGACAATTCGAATTGGCTCACGAATTTTTCATTTTTATTTTTTTTTTATTTTGGTTTTTCTAGTTGATAAGAAAATCAGTAATCATTATGATTTTTGACACTTATTGATGAAAACGCATGGAATCTATTCTGCTTTCTTTTAGGTACACATTGCGACGTTGCCGTCAATCCTTGCACCCCGAATCCCTGCCAGAACGAAGGCGTTTGCCAATCTTCCGATTCCCAAACCATCACCTGTGAATGCACTTCGAAATTTATGGGCCCGAGATGCGAAACGCCGCGACAAGCTTGCGGTGGCTTGTTCAGAAACCCAAGCGGTGTGTTGGAATATCCGACTACCGGCGGCAATTACGCTCATGATCTTAATTGCGCTTTCGTCATCCTCACCAACACCTCGAGGGTCTTGAACATCACGTTCACTCGTTTTGGCTTCGAAAAGTCACAGAACTGTCGATACGACTTTTTGCAGGTCAGTCAATGACGCAATGAATATTCATCTTTCTAGTTTGACATTTTCTCATCGCTTTTAACTTTAGTCAAGTTTTATTAATTTCGCTTGTTTCCTCTGGGAAAATTTGAATTATGTTTTGTATCTTTTTTGTTAATCGCATACGTTTTTTTGGGTGGGGGTTAATATTACGAATAACCAAATTGTCGAACAGCTAATAATTCGGAATTTTGGTATTCATAAAATTTAATAAAAGAAAAGTAAGAAAGTCGAAATCAAATTTTTCAAATGACTAAAAATTCGAAATGCAAAATAGCGAACGTCAAAAATGGCGAACGTCAAAACGGCGAGCGCCAAAATAACGAACGCGGGTGGGAATAATATATTCGAATGACTATATATTATTCCCACCCGCGTTCGTTATTTTGGCGCTCGCCGTTTTGACGTTCGCCATTTTTGACGTTCGCTATTTTGCATTTCGAATTTTTAGTCATTTGAAAAATTTGATTTCGACTTTCTTACTTTTCTTTTATT
>JBAJMU010000003.1:16247072-16265876 GCA_037952995.1 Hyposoter didymator
TTTTATTTTTTAGATTTATTGAAAAATCGATGACTGCACGAATGATCTTTTCATTATTTCGTAAATTCTTTAGCAGTTTGCATTCAGTGTAGAGAATTATGTTTTCGTCATAGATTCACGATGGAGCGAACGCTGGGGCGCATCAAATGGGTCGATTTTGTGGAAGCACATTTCCCCTCGGAGGAAAATTCGTGACGACACACAACGCGGTTTATCTCTGGTTGAGAACGGACAGTTCTGGTTCCAATCAGGGTTTCGCCTTGCATTGGAATTCAGTTTTTCCATCATGCGGAGGTTTTCTAACTGGTGAGCATGGAAGAATTAACTCGCCAGGTTCACCCGGAAGGTACCCGAACAACAGGGACTGCATATGGGAAGTCATGACCACACCGGGAAAGAGGATTCAGTTCCATTTCTTCTCCGTCATGATGGAGGAACATCCCACTTGCGAAAATGATTATCTCGAAGTGAGTTGGTGTTGAAATTCCTGTGCAATCAGCCGCGCCACAACGAGGCTCGACGATCCATCAGTTTTTTTTTTTTCATACAAAGGGAAATTTCCAACAAAAAATTAATTGCTTCATTAAGCAGCGAATGAAACGATATTTATTATGCAGATAAATGAGACGACGAGCGACCGGTCCGTCCAGTTGGGTCTCTATTGCAATCACACCCATCCCATGCCTCTCACGACTTCCGGTTCAGAGGCCACGCTCCATTTCCACTCTGATGGAGCTGGTAACGATATGGGTTTCCAAATAAGTTACACCACCATCGAAGGTAATTCAACGTAACAACTTCCACCTCCATCTATAAAAAAAGCGCCATTTTTCCAGGTTTTATTTGACCGATCTTCGATCTAACGATAACTAGATTCATTCGAGTATTCCTGTTGAAGGTATTCCTGGTTGTGGAGGCATTTTCACTGCTCCAAAAGGTACGATCAGCTCTCCTGGATATCCATCGAATTACCCATCACGTATGCTCTGCGAGTGGAAGATACAACTCCCCAAAAATGAAAGACTTCGTTTAACCTGGATTGGCTTTGATCTCGAAGTGCACAGATCCTGTCATTTCGATTCTCTCAAAGTAACAATTTCAATTACTTTTTACTAGCCCTCATAATTGATAACACACGATGGCAGAGAAAAAAGAACTTTTAAACTTTTTCGTTAAATTCTTTAACGTTTGCGTTCTCGTTCCGTGTAGGTCACGGAACATAATTTGAAGCAGATCAAAGGAAAATTGTTTGCTCCTCGTGATCGATATTCAGGATTGAATTTTTTGTTTTTTTTCATGGCTGCTCAGGTTTTCGCTGGCCAGGATACATCCTCACCAATCGTTGGCACATATTGCGGCAAAACTTTACCAGCCCAGGTGACCATTGATTCTAACGAAGCTCTCATAGTCTTTCGGAGCGATTGGTCGAACCAACACAAAGGTTTTCAACTGGAATACGAGACCATATGTGGCGGACAATTCCACGAAGCTTCCGGTATCATCCAGTCACCGTATTACCCGAACAGTTACCCAGCATCGCGAACTTGCATCTACGAGATTGTTCAGCCTCCTGGCAAAGCTATCGTCCTTACTATCAGCGATCTTGATATCGAGAGCGGCTTTCACGAATCCTGCTACTTTGACAGCCTGTCGATCTACGACGGTGACAATGACAATTCTACTCTTCTCGCACAGCTCTGCGGAGATCATAACAGAATACCCAGTGAACCATTTTATTCCACTTACAACTTTATGTACTTAAAGTTCGTCACTGACTCGAGTATGAACAATCACGGCTTTTCGGCCAATTACACAACCATCGATCGCAGTAAGTTTTCGTTACTTCATTTTTATATAATTCGACACACGAACCGGAACAATAACAATAACGACGTATGCAGATTTAAGTGAATCATGAATATTTGGGTTTTTAGCGTTTCTTGCCTGTTTTTGAATTATTTTGGGCTTCCTTCACGTATTGCGAGGCTCGTTCATTATAACGTGAAAACGATCAAACTCATTGATCATAGTTTCTGCCCAGAAAATATGAAAAGAACATCATTTTAAAAAAAAAAAAATTTCTTTACTTCATTTTTATGTAATTCGACACACGAACCGGAACAATAACAATAACAGAGTATGCAGATTTAAGTGAATCATGAATATTTGGGTTTTTAGCGTTTCTTGCCTGTTTTTGAATTATTTTGGGCTTCCTTCACGTATTGCGAGGCTCGTTCATTATAACGTGAAAACGATCAAACTCATTGATCATAGTTTCTGCCCACAAAATATGAAAAGAACATCATTTTCAAAAAAAAAAAATTCTTTACTTCATTTTTATGTAATTCGACACACGAACCGGAACAATAACAATAACGACGTATGCAGATTTAAGTGAATAATGAATATTTGGGTTTTTAGCGTTTCTTGCCTGTTTTTGAATTATTTTGGGCTTTCTTCACGTATTGCGAGGCTCGTTCATTATAACGTGAAAACGATCAAACTCATTGATCACAGTTTCTGCCTAGAAAATATAAAAAAGAACATCATTTTCAAAAAAAAAAATTTCTTTACTTCATTTTTATGTAATTTGACACACGAACCGGAACAATAACAATAACGACGTATGCAGATTTAAGTGAATCATGAATATTTGGGTCTTTAGCGTTTCTTGCCTGTTTTTGAATTATTTTGGGCTTCCTTCACGTATTGCGAGACTCGCTCATTATAACGTGAAAACGATCAAACTCATTGATCACAATTTCTGCCCAGAAAATATGAAAAAAACATCATTTTCAAAAAAAAATTTCTTTACTTCATTTTTATGTAATTCGACACACGAACCGGAACAATAACAATAACGACGTATGCACATTTAAGTGAATCATGAATATTTGGGTTTTTAGCGTTTCTTGCCTGTTTTTGAATTATTTTGGGCTTCCTTCACGTATTGCGAGGCTCGCTCATTATAACGTGAAAACGATCAAACTCATTGATCATAGTTTCTGCCCAGAAAATACGAAAAGAAGATTTTGAAAAGAAAAATGTTGCCTTTCGGACAATTTTGATAAAATTGTTCGAAGTAGTTTGATGGTTTCAACGATTTTGAGATCCGACTGAAATCAAATGATGAAAATCCATTGAGAAATAATTGTAAATATTTTTTTGTATAATTTCCTTCCAGGATGCGGTGGCCTTTTGAAAACCCCGGCAGGCGTAATTCAAAGTCACACAGGAGGTGCGACATACGACGATAACGAAGCCTGTACCTGGACGATCAAAGCCCCGGCTGGACACATCGTGCAACTCAGTTTTACGTCTTTCAATCTTGAGGCGGGTTATCATTGTCTCAGCGATTATGTTATCGTCTACGATGGATCGAGTACGTCGGGACAAGAGCTGGGAAGGTGATGGAGTAACAATAAACGCTTTTCTATAAGATTTTTCACTCGCCATGAACGTTTTACAATAATTTTCCTTTGATCAATCGATCTATGAAGATTTTGTGGACCAACGATGCCTCCGTCCTTGATGACCCAGAGTGAGAGCATGTCGGTAGTGTTCAAGACGGACCACGATATAAATGCGGAAGGATTTATAGCTCACTATGTGTTCATTGACGCATCGAAAGTCTGTGGCGGGCATTATTACTCCGAGACTGGAGTGATTAATTCTCCAAATTATCCTGAACCGTATCCAGCGAACAGAGAGTGCGTTTGGGTGATAACAGCGGCGAATAAACATCAGATTCAACTCGAAGTGGTGGAGTTTGAACTTGAGGAAGGTTCGCGATGTCCTTACGATTACCTCGAAATTCGGTAAGCTTAAGTTTTTCCATATTCCATGATCCATCAATTTTCCAAATAATACTCGTGCACGTTGAAAAATAAACGGATTGTAAACATTCACAGAAACGGTGGTTACGAGACGTCGCCGTTAATCAATAGATATTGTGGCACCAATATCCCTCGCAGCTTCAAGAGTTTGACTAACGAGTTGTACATCAAGTTAGTGACCGATGGATCCAGACACAGAGGAGGTTTTAGCCTCAAATGGGACAGTACCACTTCCGGTCAGCGGAATTTGTTGCTAACGTTTCGGATTGACTCATTTACTTCATCGTAACAACTTTCAAACATTTTGCTCACGAATTTCGTACTTTTTTTTGTACTTTAGGCTGCGGAGGAACTTTGAGTGGCTCACGTGGAGAAATCATCTCCCCGAAATATCCTCAACCATACTCTCGTCTTGCTTCGTGCGTGTGGAAAATAGCTGTTGCCGCCGGAAGTAAGATTCAGCTCGTTATGGTTGACTTTGATATCGAGGATCATATGAACTGCCGTTACGATTACCTCGAAGTTACATCCGGCAATCACGACCCTCGGAAAAAACCCTCGAGATATTGCGGCACGAATGTTCCTGCGTATATCGATATTGACAGCAACATCGTCAGTCTTCGTTTCCGAAGTGATTACACCAACGCTGGACGTGGTTTCCACATCAGATATGAAACGCGTGAGTGTATTTTCTATTCGAAACTGGCCGAATTATGCAGAAACATTGAATAACGATTTCTTTAGTTTAGGAAAAATGAATGCATCCATTTTTTGAATCTTTTTTTATGTCTACAGTTTGCGTTTCGAAAATTCGTGGCTTCGACGGAATAATAGAATCACCCAACTTCCCGAACAATTATTTACCATTGACAAATTGTTACTGGACGATCGTCGCGCCCGAGGGCAACACTTTGAATCTGACCTTCTCTCACTTTGACCTCGAGGCAGTAGGTCCTTCGGGAAGTTGTACGAATGATTATTTAATGATAAAAGAAGGAACGATGGATGAGCCAAATACGGATTTGGCAACATTGTGTGGCTCGGGAAATTTGCCAGCTCGTATATCGTCCCAGCAAAATCAAGTTTTCATTAATTTCACTACGAATCGTTACTTCAATGACGCTGGTTTTCGTCTCGAATGGACCGTCGTGGGCTGCGGTGGTCATTTGACTTCACCAAATGGCGAAATCACCTCGCCTGGTTATCCGAACGCTTACAAAACGAAAGTCGAGTGCGAGTGGCTCATCGAAACCGATTTTGATCAAAGCGTCGAAATAACCTTCGACGATATCAACTTGGAAAAGGTTTCTGGCTGTAAATATGACAAAGTCACGTTGTACGGAGGCGCTGACGAAACTGCACCTAAATTGATCGAACTTTGTCACACTGATAAACCCATCAAATATACCAGTCCTACTAACAAACTTTTCGTCAAATTTACAAGCGATTTCTCATTCACTAGCCGTGGATTCAAGGCGACCTACAAAAGCGTCGATATTATGTGCGGCGGAAGCTTCTCCGCGCCTACCGGCCTCATTCGTTCCACTAATTATCCATTCAACTATCCCAACAATCAAAATTGCGCGTGGCTTATTAAAGTCGATAAAAATACTGTTGTTAATTTGACTTTCACGGATTTCGATATCGAGGACACGACCAATTGTACCGATGATTACGTCAAGGTATGATTTTCCAAATTCGTCCAAATGATTTGAAAAATCTTGAGATGCAAAATCAAGTTTAATGTTTTCATCAATTTTTTTCGTCCGTTCGAAAACAATCAGAAGCTCAATGCGGAAAATCGATCGATAACTCTGTCGGCTATTTGATAAAAACTTCATCTGCCGATATCAGGTCTTCGATGGAGCAACGGAAGCAGACGAGCTGCTCGGAACATTTTGCAAAAACGTTTTACCCGCTCCGATCATCTCCAGCGGAAATTCTGTCCTCGTTGTCATGAGAAGCGATAGTCTTCTCACGGCGAAAGGCTTCCAGGCACACTTTAGTCAAGCTTGCGGTGCTCGTATCATCACCAACGAAGCAGGAGTTCTTCAAACTTCCTCGATGCTTCATATGGACGATTCTGTCACCAATTGTACTTGGACAATCATTGCCGAAGATCCAGGTGACGAAAAAGTCCACAAACTTTCATTTTTTCCTTGTAAAAATCATTGACAGTTGTTGGCTAATATTTTCATTCCGATTGATTGCATTTGCACTAGGGAAAATGTTGATTTTAGTTCGACATCCTGTTTTTCAAGATTTTCAATTTAAATTCAAAAACTACAAATGTCCACTACGTGAAAAATAAAAAGAAACAGAGTTTTTTGGGGATTGACGAATTCTTAAGAATGTCGAAATAATCCACAGGGGATCACGTAACCTTGAGTTTCTATCATATGGATCTCAGTGGTTCTTACAGCTGGGATACCGATTGCGACGATCATTACGTTCGCCTTTACGAAGGTGACGGTCTCGATGGTCCCGTTCTTGGCACTTGGTGCGGCACCAAAACTCCGCTTCCTATAACGAGTACAGGGAACGCTATGACCGTTCATTTGTTTTCGGACTATGGGAACACTGACGACAGATTTGGCGCCGTTTATTCCGTTCTAAATTCAGGTTTGTTCCCATTCAACATTTTTCCCATGTGTGTTCAGACGGAAAACTTTTAGGACTCATAATCACGCGTGGGAATTGATTGAGAGCGATGAATGCATCAATTTTCTGGTGAATTCCAATGTCGCCTCTGATGTTTAGTAATGACGTTTTTCTGCAGCTTGTGGCGGTGAATATCTCTCGGCTTCGGGCACAATAGCCTCGCCCATGTATCCGGAAAGTTATCCCATAAACTCCGAGTGCATATGGCAGTTGAAAACATCACCAGGAAATCGCATAAGCCTGACGTTCAGTGTATTCGAAATTGAGACGAGTCCAAACTGCGACAGCGATTATCTCGAGATTCGAGAGAAATCAGGCATCGGACCACTCATCGGGATTTACTGCAGAGAATTGCCAGAACCTGTCGAAGCTTCCACCGAATTGTGGATCAAGTTCCGGAGCGATAACAGCGGCACTGCCAAAGGCTTCCTCGCCGAGTACAGTCTCATCCATGGCAACGAATTGACTGGTGTCAGTGGCGAAATAGCTTCGCCGCTTTATCCTTTACCTTGGAAACAAGACCTGTCGATATCTTGGCGAATCACGGTCGATTTTGGCATGGCTGTTAAAATCGAATTCGATGACGTTCACATTGAAAACTATGGTGACTTCTGTGCCTCCAAGATAGTGGTAATTATCCACGCTTTATTTATTCACTTCCTCATAAATGTGCTCCCGAATATCTCACCTCGAATATCAAAGTGCGCCACAGAATCTCGTCGCTTAAGGTATAACTATCGCAGAATGGGTTGATTTAGGATTTTCTTGAAATTTAGTGTAAATATTCTTGACAATAAAACGAACAACTTTCCTATGAGACGAAACATTTTCTGTCGTCTAGGATTTGAGATATTTCATTTCCAATTTTATATTTTTCCCATCTAAACGCATGTAAATTGAAGTCGCGTTTCTTTTGTTTTTTCTTGCAACTTTTGTAACGAAACGTCACTTCAATTTACATGCGTTTAGATGGGAAAAATAGAAAATTGGAAATGAAATATCTCAAATTCTAGACGGCAGAAAATGTTTCGTCTCATAGGAAAGTTGTTCGTTTTAATGTCAAGAATATTTACACTAAAATAAAAAAATCATTTTAGTTTGCAGATAATGAAGAGTCTGAGACTCTTAAGGTATATCTATCGCAGAATGGGTTGATTTAGGATTTTCTTGAAATTTAGTGTAAATATTCTTGACATTAAAACGAACAACTTTCCTATGAGACGAAACATTTTCTGCCGTCTAGAATTTGAGATATTTCATTTCCAATTTTATATTTTTCCCATCTAAACGCATGTAAATTGAAGTCGCGTTTCTTTTGTTTTTTCTTGCAACTTTTTTAACGAAACGTCACTTCAATTTACATGCGTTTAGATGGGAAAAATAGAAAATTGGAAATGAAATATCTCAAATTCTAGACGGCAGAAAATGTTTCGTCTCATAGGAAAGTTGTTCGTTTTAATGTCAAGAATATTTACACTAAATTTCAAGAAAATCCTAAATCAACCCATTCTGCGATAGTTATACCTTAAGAGTCTCAGACTCTTCATGATCTGCAAACTAAAATGATTTTTTTTAAAATTATATACTTTACTGCAACACGTTGAATGCTCGATTACAGATTTTCGACGGTTATAACGACGAGGCTCCGGAGCTGGCAAACGTATGTGGAGTAATGGTGCCCCAAGAGACGATTCTGTCAACGAGCAACGTTGTATACATACATTTCCTCGCCGATTCCTTCCGAGAAGGTAATTGGTTCTATTTGCGTTGGTACCAAGTCCCTAGGCAACTGACCACAACAAATACGGAGGAACAACGTGAGTACGAAATTGATTGATAGAGATTTCCAGCTCAATTTTTGTTTTTTATCGAGCCAAGTACAGTGTTGTGTAATTTTTTGGGAACGATAATAATTTCTTCCAATGCTTTTCCTTCTATTCTCTGAATTTCGTTGCATATGAAATCTGGTTTTGAATTGGCAGTTCCTGATTGCGTTTTCGAGCATGATTTGACCGAAGCCGACAATACCTCCGTGGCGTTCCATTCGATCGGATGGCCCGACGGTTATGCCAGGAACGTCGATTGTTCCTGGATCTTTACAGCGGCACCCGGTCATCATTTGCGGTTGAGATTCACTGAAATTGACCTTGAGGCTTCACTGGGCTGTGTCAATGATTACGTCATTGTTTATGACGGACGTGCTCTTCCAGGAAATCGTGACGACTCGCCCGTTTTGAATAGATTCTGCCATAGCAATGAGACGTTTGTCACAACGGTCGGCAAAACCGTAATGACCGTAAATTTCCGAAGCGATTTTCTTCAAAACAGAACCGGTTTCTCTGGCGAAGTTTGGCGACGTGAGTTTCATTTTGACACAAATAAATCTTTCAATTATCGAGAATGAAACAATTACTCGGAATAGTTCAATACTTGTCCCAGTTGTTTATAAATTTATAGTGAGTGCAAGTTTCTGAAAAAAGACTAAACGATAACGCAGAAAACACGCACAACATTTTTTTTTCTCAATTTTTTTTGTTTTTTGTTTTTTTTTTTTTTATAAATAGATTGCGGTGGCGAATTATTCGGGCCTAACGGTGTGATCGATTTCAACGAAACGCTGACTGTGTACAATATGCATATGTACAGATACATTTGCGAGTGGAACATAACTGTTAAAGCTGGAAAAACCATTTCCGTTAATTTCCCCGTTTTTGCGGTTCCGAACAGCGACGGGTCTGGCTGCAAGGACAATTACGTTTTGGTAAAGAAAACATATGACAATATTTCACGAGTCCGAATTTTTTTTTCTCTCCTCGCTCTCGAAATAGCTTAAAATTTAAAGGCCTCGCGACTGACGTTTTTCTTTTTTAAATTACGCTCTCACGTTCCAAAGACTAGGAGGGAAATGAAATTTTTTATTCATTTTTCTTATTGTTCGTAATTTTCAGCTGAAAAATGGCGAAAGCTCTCATGCCCCCTTGCTGGGCGCTGGCAAATATTGCAGCGAAACAGCTATTCCAACGAGCCTCGAAACAACCGGTAACAAGTTGTACGTTAAGGCGGTTGGTTCGCAACCGCGAATAAACTTCAAAATGACGTACAGAGAAGTGGGAATGGCTTGCGGAGGAACCTTCAATGTCGGGGGATCAATCAACGAGCAGGTGGAATTTAGCAGCCCCAATTATCCCAACATACCTCCACCATTTACCGAATGTATCTGGACGTTCCGTGCCCTCCATGGTGAAAGATTGTCTCTTCACTTTATTGAACGATTCGATCTTGCTTCAACCCCAAAGTAAATCTGATTTATTTGATATTTGCAATAATCAGAATGATGAGTTTTCAAATTTATAATTTCTTTCCATTTTCATTGATTTTCGATCGGAAATTCTGAAACATTTTTTATCCCCATATTTTTGCAATTATTTCATTAAAATCTGTTTTCTTTTTCGCTCATTTATCTTTCGAAATTCTTGGATAAAGTTGCACAAGAGAGTATGTCGAAGTGAGGGATGGCGGAACGGAACACTCCAAGCTTCTGGGCAGATTTTGTCGCGAGACTGCACCGAGCACTCTGACCACCAATACCGACATGCTTTACGTTCATTTCTACACCGATCTTGCCGATCCCAAGAACGGCTTCAAAGCAGCCGTCACCCCTGGACGTGAGTCGCATTTTCCATAAACATTTATCAACCCACACAATTTTTTATTAACCAAACCCTCGATTTATTTGTTCATTTTTTAAATCCGCTATTCAGAGGTCTGTGGCGGAATTCTACGTGGCAAAACTGGCGTCATTAAATCTCCTAATTATCCAGCCACCTATCCGATCGATGAGGTGTGCGGTTGGTGGATCGTCGCTCCACCCGAACATACCCTTAAACTCGAATTCCGCGATATCAATCTTCCGGGTTTGAGACGATGCGTCAACACCGATTACGTTAGAATCAACGAGAGATTACCCTTCAATTCAACTGGTAAGCGACTTGCCTGACATTCTGATTTATTTCACTTCAATTAGGTAAAGCCAACTTTTTCACTCATTCTTTGACTTGATTATTTGTTTTTAACTTTCTGACAACACCAACTTCTCCGTTTCTTGACGTTTTTTCATTCTGACATTTTTCTTAAGTTTCCCTTTCAATTTCGGCCTTTTTTTCTCTCGAACATTCACGACATTCCGATTATTGTCAAAAGGGACAACGGCGACGATCAAGCATTATGATAAATAAATCATTTTGGTTATTTAACGATAATGATTTCAACAGTGAATTCACTTGGAGTTTGGTGCGGATCGACCAAGCCCGACATCCCGCAAACTTCTTCGAACGAGGCCATTGTTACGTTCCACAGTGACAACAGAACAACCGGAAATTATCGTGGATTCAGCTTGAATTATACTGCCACTAAAGATCGTGAGTATCGATATTTATGGAATTGAGTATCGAAGAGACGTGGAGCTTGCCACTTTGTTGGTCGCAAAATGAATACATTTTTTATATTTATTAGTTGCTTAGTTAGCCAAAAGTGTCATCCAGAAAATTGGTTTAAAATTCGTTTCATCTTTCGACAAAAATGTTGGTTTTCTAGTCGCAGATACTGTCTATTTCATGCCGCATGAAAAAAGTTTCGAGTTTCTTTATTGAACAACAACGCCATTATATTAACCCAGCGAAGTTGAACGCTGTTAGAAAAAAAAAAAATTGCTTCGAGCGTAAAAATGTTGTAATTTTTATTAAACAATTCAATAAATTAATCGCAGCTTGTGGGGGTGAATTATCCGGCACATCCGGTGAGTTCAAGTCGACTGGCTATCCGAATCCGAACACACGTTCCAGGTGAGTTAGAATTTGTAATACTTCGGGAAATGAGACGATAAAAACTAGAAGATGCAACATCTTTTATTATGCATTAAGGTACCACGATCGCAGAATGGGTTGATTTAGGATTTTCTTGAAATTTAGTGTAAATATTCTTGACATTAAAACGAACAACTTTCCTATGAGACGAAACATTTTCTGCCGTCTAGAATTTGAGATATTTCATTTCCAATTTTATATTTTTCCCATCTAAACGCGTGTAAATTGAAGTGACGTTTCGTTAAAAAAGTTGCAAGAAAAAACAAAAGAAACGCGACTTCAATTTACATGCGTTTAGATGGGAAAAATATAAAATTGGAAATGAAATATCTCAAATTCTAGACGGCAGAAAATGTTTCGTCTCATAGGAAAGTTGTTCGTTTTAATGTCAAGAATATTTACACTAAATTTCAAGAAAATCCTAAATCAACCCATTCTGCGATAGTTATACCTTAATGGCTTGCACGTACTCTTGGAGATTACAGCCAAATTATTCCACAAAAATCTTTGCACTCATGAGTCACATTTTTTCAATGATTACATTTTCCTAAAATCGTACGGGTTTCAATAACATATTAAAAGAATGGGACAAAAATGTATGAACTTGTTTGATGGGTATGAATAATAATTATTGGAGTTTAGCTCAATTTTGGCAACTCCAAGTTTTGAACATACAAATCATGTTCGATTGTTTTTGAAACATTTGCTTCGTCGTACAGATACTGTGATTGGACGATCACTGTACCGGAAGGGAGTCAAGTTGTAGTGGAAATCCTGGATTTGGACGTGAATAGCCTGGAAGGTGGTTCCTCCACAGAGTTTTATCTCGCGGTATGCAATTATTTTCGAAAATATCGCTCAGTTGATTGTTGGAAAGACGGATGTGGTATAAAAAAAATTCTGGATTGAAATGACAAATTTGTAATGATTGTTTGTCCTTTTTTAGTTTTACAACGACCGAGCATCGACGTCAAAAATCATGTATCTCAAATCAGCACCAGTCAATCAAAAAATTTCCAGTACGGCTAATTTCATGAGAATCGCGTATTGGATCGGTTTGGGGCACCGTGGGCTGAAAGCACGATTCAACGCTGTAGCACCAGCTCGTAAGAATTGTTTTTTCTTTTCCAAGTCGACACATTTACCTGAAACGAGTGAGAATGCGACGAAATGATTTTTTTTTCTGTCCTGAGTTTGATCGATTGATTGAAATGGTTCTCGCTCCGAATTTTTACTTTTTCTAGCGGTCGGTTAATGTAGAAGATCCCAGGGTTCAATTAGCCTTGAAATATTTCCGTTTTTTTTTTTTCGTTAAGCTTGCGGAGGAATTCTGGAAAACATGTCAGGCTCGTTACTGCCACCGCCATCACCATACAACGAAACGTCATTTTTCTGTCCGTGGAAGCTCAGAGTACCGCCTTTCGCAATCGACCGTGAAAATCGTACAGAAGCCACCTTGACAGTTTCCATTTCTGGCTCAATTGGAAATTACGATAGTCGTAGCAGTGCTTGTGCCTATCGTCTCAAATACATACGAGTTAACGGTGGGTTTCTCCATTAAATCCACGTTTTTCTATTTCCGTAAGAAAAAAAAAAAAATTTCTTTCGTAATCAATTGATTAATAATCTGGTCAAACAATTTGCAGATGGCGAGGAAAATGTTGGAGTAGTCTGCGGTAATATGACTAACGAAGTTTACACTGTGAGAAGTCCTTCGGCAATGAATATGATCGATGTAAGGATCGTAGGATTTTCTTTGGTACTGCCCAAACGGATGGAGGCACACAACGAAAATAATGATTTTCCTTGTTATTTTTTTCAAGGTACTGAACGGTACGTTTGGACCTCCAATTAGTTTCGACCTTCGGTACAAGTGGCAGTCTTGTGGAGGAATCTTGACTGGTCCGTCTCATACTATTCAAACTCCTGTCAATGTGGATTACCCCAGAAGCTGTGTTTGGCATGCAAAATTCGAGGATCCGGGATCAGCGATGACTCTGGTTTTCAATCGTATGAATATGGGAAGCTGCAGCAAAGGCTTCATCATCGTCAGGTACTTTGTGTAAAAAAAAATACTGCTTTCCTTTGCACCTTGGGCTGATTTTCATGCGGAACTACTTTGATCTCCGCAGGAACGGAGGGCCGTTGAGTCCCCAAATCGGTAAATTTTGCGGTAATATAAAACCACACAACATAACGAGTTCGATGAACCAACTGTGGATCGAATATTGGGCGAGTGAAGCACCAGCTACTTTCGAGATTCAACTCGAACTTGTTTCAAGAAGTTGCGGTGGCGTGATTCGTGGATCCAACAATGAGTTCGCATCGCCCGGGTAATCAAGCAAATTTCCTCTAAATTTTCATATTTTCAATTTTTCTGGGAATTAACATTTCCAATTGTTTTCTCGAATGAAATTTGAAATCTTGTATGCTTTGTTTTTTGTTTAAAATATATTTTTTATCACAATCGACAAAAAGTCACGAAAAATTTGCTTACAGATTTCCCAAACAGTATCCAGAGAACGCCGAATGTACTTGGGAAATCACTGCCCAACCTGGTTACAGCATTGGATTATATTTCGTCAACAGGTTTAGCTTAGAAACCAGTGATTCTTGTAAAAATGATTTCGTGCAGGTGAGAAATTTTTCATGAATATTTTTTTGGTAGAATTTACGAATCTATGAAAAATACTGCACATGGAGCAAATCAAAATTGACGAATCACCGAGCATTTCGTGATTATTATAATGCGAGATGCAAATTTTTGTGCAAATTAGACAAAAGCTTAAAATTACGAGAGATTTCGTTTCGTTTATGAAAATTCAAGATTCTCCTCTTATTATTAACAACCTGTAATGAATAAACGCGAATAAAATTTGGGCAGATATTCGAATGGGAATGGAACGAAGAAGGATTAGGACGTTGGATCGATGGTTGGAAATTCTGCGGACGCAATACACCACCGACTGTGAATGCAACGTCCAATCGCTTGAAAGTACTTTTCCGATCGAACGAGGCTGTACAGGGCGATGGTTTCCAAGCAAAGTGGGAAGAAAATTGCGGTGGAGTATTCGAGGCAACGGGTCGCGATCAGTATATCGAATCGCCACATTATCCGAACTCTTATCCGGCCAATCGAATGTGTAATTACACCATAAAGGCGCCCAAGAACAAAGAGATATGGATCCAGTTTTTGGATTTCGACATCGAAGGCAGTGAGTAAAACTTTTGCGGATCCCATCAGTTGCATAAATCCGATGCTCTCAAAAAAAAAAATGACCAAAAAACGGACGCGGACGATAATTTAAAAAATTGAGTAATTTTTCAAACCATTTTAATTGCTTTTTTCTCTTCGAGGACGTCAAAATTGCAAGTTCGACAATGTGACGATCACGACACAGGCCTATATGCGTGGGATGAAACGAACGACTGTATGGTGTGGCAAAACTATGCCAACGTTAGTGAACTCTTTGGCGACGGCCAATATCGTTTTCATGACCGATGCTTATGTCCAGAAACGTGGTTTTCGATTCAAATACTACACGAATGGTGAGTTATCTATTTGCGAACTAAAATCATCGTTAATCTTCTCCGATTATATGTTTCCCAACGAGTCTAACGTTTGTTTGGTATAAATTCCATTATTCTCTTTGCATTTCGTCGAAAACGGCGAGAGACACGACCTACGACCCCGCGGGATCGTTTCTCAACTTTTATAACGTGCAACCACGCGGGACAAAGATAAACAAAAAAACCATTCAATGTAAAATACCCCGAAAAGTCAATTTTCCCCTGAAACGAGTTCACTCAACTTTTTATTAGACGATAACAAAAAAATCGTAATTGCAACCGTAATTTTGTTGAAAAAATACAATGTTGTGCGTATTGGATGCAATATTAACTTTGTTTCAACAAGATTCAGTCGTCAAGGTACTAAATGATCTCGATTGAAATTATTCAGAGTGCGGAGGCGAAATAACGGAACCGATGAGGATCAGTCCTCCGTCAATAAGTGACAAACAATATTACGGACGATTAAATTGTACGTGGTTCATCACCGCACCTGCAGGAAAAAGCGTCGTACTGCGGTTAGAAAAATTCGATCTGGAAGTCAGTCACAGGTATAGGCAAAAAAAAACTGTTGTCATTTTTCGTTCTCACGTAAAAAAATATCGTACACGTTGTTTGAATTATTTTCTTTTCCATTTTCTCCTCGTGCAGATGCGTTTATGATCGAGTTCTCATTTTCGAGGGTACGGATATGAAGAAGGATAAGCAGATTGCTAAGCTGTGTGGAAATATAACCGATTTATTCCCAATAAAAAGCACCAGCAACCACATGACTGTAGTTTTCCTTTCTGATGCGAGCAATCATTATGGAAGCATGTCAGCATCGGTAAGTCGACAAGTCGAATCATGGCGATAAATTTTCGTCCATTTTCTCAATCACTTTACACTTTGCGTCGAGTTTCTATTTTATCGAAAATCCGAAACATATGCGCATGTATTCCAACGTCCTTTTCGTTTTTGTCGAGAGAAACAATTGACGGACGACAATGTTGAAAATAAAAATCAAATTTTTTGTAGCTTGGCCGAATTTTTATCTTTATCGACAATTTGCATTGCACCAAAAAGAATAATTGAGCAAACTCCAGGATTCTTCTCACTTTGTTATTGTTATTAACGAGAAACTATTCCAAGTTTGATTCTTCATCAATTTCCATTAATTCTCCACTGTTTGTAAGTTCCTCGTGGTTTCCCCTTAACGAACGTACTAAAATAACTCGGTGGATAAAAATAATAACAAGGAATACATTTCGATAGAATGATGAGAAGTTAATAACAGTGAAAAGGACTTTTCACTTGGTGCAAATATTGGATGAAAATCAATGAAAATATTATTTCGACAGGTCTCTTTTACGAACAGCGAGTCAAGCGGTTGTGGGGGAAAAATCAATCTGACTAAATCCGAAACGTTCAAGAGCCAGAAAGCTGCGTTGTACGATCCTTACGAGGATTGTCAATGGCGAGTTTATGCAGAAACAGGCACGAATATCAAACTGACGATAACTCGTATGGATTTGAAAAACGCAAATGGCAGTCATATTAGTGAGGGTGGCAATTGTACCGGAGATTATTTGGAAGTGCGTGATGCTGCAGGACCACTGGGTGATTTGATTGGTCGCTATTGTGGCAACGTAATTCCACCTCCGATAATTTCTTCCTCAAATACGATGTGGATCAGGTTATTCACGGATGATATTTTCGAGGGCGAAGGAGTCATCGGAACTCTCGAAACCGTTCATTGTAAGGAACCATTGAAATGTTTAACTCCTTGATAAAGTTCTCGTCGTGTAAAAACAGAAAAGTTACAATTTAATTCTGTTGGGAATGCAATGATTCAAAAAACTTCGCAAGAGACTTTTCCAAGAGTCCATTTTTGTGAAATACTATTTTTATAACTTTCGATTGACAGCTCCTTGCGGCAAAAATGTGTGGGAAATCAACAATACCGTAGTTTTTGCCTCTCCGAATTATCCAGCTGATTACCCTGCGGGCATACAGTGCACTTGGATCTTCAAATCCCCGCAGCCTTACCACAAATTGCGAATACATTTCGAGGACGTGGATATGGAAGACACGGAACAATGCGATGGGGATCGCCTCGAAATCTCGGACCACGTAAATCATTTTTTCCTCATTTCGTACATCCTTTTCTTTTTTCATTCACTTTTTCACGATTATCTTGTTCTGATTGTTACTGAACGGTAAAAATTTCGCAATCACAGGCTCGTAAATATATCAGCCAAGACTTTGGCGAGGACTTTGTACACAATGGAAACGCATTTCGACGAGGTCCCAGAAGGGTGAGCTACATCATGTTAATGGGTTAATTCATTTTTCACCAAAAATATCTGTTACACCATGAAAATTCAAAAACTGCTTTATCATTTTGTTTCATATTCACATCAGAATAAAAATTAAATAGAAACAAAAAAACGTTTTCATCGGTTACAGTACAGATTCGGCGGTGACGCGATCTACAACTATTGTGGAAAAGGGAAATCTTTCGATTATTACAGGTGAGTGTTACGAATGTAATTTAAAAGTATCGATGAAAATGTACAATGTCTCATTTTCTTATTTCCGACATTCGAATGAAGTTTCAAAAGGTTTTCTTCTTTCTCTCAAATGCATTAAATTCATGAAAATATTAATACTCAACTAGAAATTGGCTGGCATTTGACATTTTCGTTTCGTTGTTCAGTTCCACCGACGACGTACGTGTAACTTTAAAGTCGACCGCGGATAATTTACCAAAACCGCGGAAATTCAAGTTCGACGTAGCCACGGCTTCCTGCAATCGTAATTACACTTCCGAGCAGGGGAGAATAGTGCACCAGGGTGTCGAAGAATGTTGGACAACTATAACTGCGCTACCCAACCAAACGATAAGCCTTTATTTCAACGAATTCAGATTGTACGACTTGGAGAATTGCAAGAATAATTACGTTCGGGTATGAAAAATTGTCTCAACTAAATTCTTGTTCTTTTATTTTCAGAAGAAAATAATTTCCTCTTCGATTTTTTCGTTCGCATTCAAATTTCCGATTAAAATTTATAATTAAATTACTTTGTCGTCCATTATTTCGGCAGATTCACGACGGCGACTTCAGCACTCCACCAGTGAAGACACTTTGTGGCTTCACGGAGCCAAGCCCAGTTTACAGCACCGGAAATAAGTTGAGTATCCACGCGAAAGTGGATTCGGAGCGCAGGGCCGGACACGAGAAATACGATTTTCTATACACAACCACGGATCAGGGTGAGTTACGTGCAAAAAATAATGATTATCCGTTCCAGCATTTTTAATAGTAGAAACAAAACAAAAATCAATCATTTATTTGATGCGATAATAATAAGTGGATTTCCCCATGGAAATACTTTTAATCAGGTCGCGGATGCGGAGGTAAAATATTCAATGACGCCGGTGTCTTCGCATCGCCGATGTACCCGAGTAATTACAGGAACGACAGCGTGTGCGTTTGGGAAGTCAGTGTCCCTCGAGGTTACCAAATTGCATTGCGATTTAGTTTCTTCGATCTCGGCCCGAGCGATCGCTGCGCGACAGATTTTGTGACTGTGGAAGGAACTTCAGGTGGTCAACGTTTCGAGACGTATTGTGGAGGGGTGAATATTTTATTTATATTCATTTTTTATCGAAGTGCTTCCAACACGAAATGACTCGCGCTCTTAGATTTTGTCCTCACACGTTTAAGGTATAACTATCGCAGAATGGGTTGATTTAGGATTTTCTTGAAATTTAGTGTAAATATTCTTGACATTAAAACGAACAACTTTCCTATGAGACGAAACATTTTCTGCCGTCTAGAATTTGAGATATTTCATTTCCAATTTTATATTTTTCCCATCTAAACGCATGT